>PVHY01014835.1:0-37419 GCA_004024945.1 Uropsilus gracilis | reverse complement strand
GCCATGGCCGCCCTAAGGCGCGGAGTGGGGTCTGGAAAAGGAGGACGCTAGAATGACTTACTCAGCGCCCTTCACGTTAGCGGGACGGACATTTTGGCTACGGATCTTTTAAACCCGTAGCCCGGGGGCCGGTACCCATCTTTCCAGCCGACCGCATCTTTAGAGCGGAGCGTGCGTACGTTTGAGTGACTCAGCAGTATCCCGAGGATGTGCATGTAGCTGGGGATGTCTCCGAACACGGTTCTTTTGTGCGAGAATGATTCCGTTGGGAGCGCTTTTTAAGATAGCGGGAGAACTGATCTGGGGATAATTGGGGTGGAGGGGTTGGCTCCCAGCGAGTTCTGCCTTACCTGCTATTGCCCGAGTATGGTTGACTTTGACCTCGTGGCATTGGGATTGGGAGGCAAATGTTTGGAAGCCGGTGGATTCGCTCATTCTTTGAGGGTTAGGAAGGGTGGGGGTCGCCACGAGACTGACCTGGCCTAGAAAACAAGGTCAAGTTTTCTGCCTTACAGCCGGGTTGCCTCATCATTCTTGGCTCCGGGGCATGTGTGGGGGCGGCCAGCCTTCCTCTGCTACTGTGATCCGATTGTACCTGGATACCCTAGGGGAGAAAAGGGGTCCCCCCCCCCTCCATTTAGGACCCTTGTTTGTATAGGTAAAGCCAGTGTAGACAGGGGAGGAACAGAGAAATATTTAGAGACATTCTGCATCCGGGCGTTTTCCGAGTTTCCCCCTCCCCCGCCCCTTGCTCAGTTTTTTTCTCTAATATTGGCTGCGCAGCCAGATTGGAAGGCAGGAGACTTATGTGTGCTAGAGGGAACAGTCACATTGAGATTTTGGAGATATGAAGAGCTGAAGGTATTAAGACTGCTTCTTATCTTCACACAAGGATTAGGATACATGTCATGTGATTTACAGTTTAAGGAGTTGTAATTATTTGATGTCCTTTTTTTTTTTTTTTTTTGGACACTTTGGTTCACCTGTCCCAACTTAATTTACTTAACTTTTGTGATTTTACAGATACCAAATGCAACCTGGGCAGTCTTAAGCCTATGATGGAAACCCCTTGTAACCTTACAGGAAAGAAAGAATTAAGAACTAGATCTGTTTAATTCCCTTGGAATTACAGGATAAAAGGTTTCTAAACAAGGAGAGTGAGTGCTATGCCTGGTAAAGGAGCTTTTACACTTGACTAGTTCCTGGACCTTGGATGACTCCAGGTGATACCATTCTCACTCTCAGAATGAAATTTAAAAGTGACAACTTTATTGATAGTTTGCCTTATACTGGGTTATATTCAAAGTGCTCCATCTATAATCACTCAATTTATTCCTCATTGCATGATAATCTATGTCCAGGTGAAGGATCTGAAGCAGATTTGAAGTCACTTCCTGAGGGATTACATTGCTGCTCTGTGGTTGAGTCAGGATTTCACCTGGCCTCTTGGCCCTTGAGGCCATAGGTTTCTCAAGTTCTGTTACACAGAACTAATTAAGTGTGCACTGTATGACTGTATGCACTCTGCTAGGTATTGGGAATAGAGAAATAAATTGTTACCCTGGAGGGTAACAGTCCATGATGCCAGAAAAGTAATCCAGCAAGCAAAATGACAACACTTTCTTGCCACTTATACGTCCCTGTAAAGTCACAAACTCTGAAATCTACTTGTTCCTGAATCTAATAAAAAGCCCCAAACCAAGCCCTTCCATTTTAATCACTCACATGCATTTACCCAAAATGTTTTGCAATACTCCAGATTCTTTCCTGGCTTATCATTCGATGTTAAATGTTTTACTTTTTATAATAATGTGAAGCTCTGATGATTACCACTCAGGTCTCATGATCCCACTAGTTAAGTTTTAACTAGAGAACCATCTCCTGGCCCACCTTTCCTTAGGTGCTCTCTCTGTGACCTTTCTTCTGGCTGTGATGGAGAAAGAAGAGCTCTATTCTCAGTGTTCTGAAATATGCTAGTCTTGGAACAGCCCTTAGTCATTTTACCTGTGCCACAGGTTTGCAGAACAGGTGGTTAGAGTAAATGAAGTCCCTGCCAGCATCATGTGCTTGCTGTGGTTAAGCAGCCATGTGCCTTCCTTGTTCACTGACAATTCACACAACTGGAGTTTTAGCCTAGCTATATATGAAAATTGAGGTGTGCTTGTGTATGGAGAGGAGGGTTTAGTTGCTCTTGCAATTAGTTTGATAGCTACAGTGTTTTAAAAAATGAGCAACATAGCAGGAAAAGCTAGGAATAGATTGTCTCCTTTTTAAAATGTGTGAACAGCTCTTGAAAATATTAGCCACATGTCATAGATAGGAGAACCAAACAGGCAAATCTTGCCCAAGGTCACTGTGATAGAGTAGAGTTGAACTTCCTTTAGAACTATTTTTTATCTAGTAAACCAAGAACTTTATGCCTTTCCCCACCAGCCCATCTACTGCCTTTTCATCCAAACATTTCCCTGCCTTCCAATTTCTTACATATAGCCATAGTCTTACATGCATTCAGCTTCAGCTTTTGTTCTTTTCCTTCTCCCTTTTTATTTTCTATCTCTTTTTAATCATCAGAACTGCCAGTCTACAGTGTTCCTGTGAAAAAGTGACTGTTTCCTTTGATTTTTATCAACCTTCTTTTCTGGAACTCTTCCTGCCTTTTATTTTCTGAGTTACATACCTCTATGCTGATTTACGTATTTATACTAGTTTTTGATTTTAAGTGTGACCATGTCTCTGGCATGGAATGATGGTTTCCCTCTAAACATTTTAATCTTTTTCTAGTAAAAGTTTTAAACTTTATTTCTACAACAATCCTATGTTTAAAGAGTTCTTTAAACTTTACAGAACATCTTCACATTCATATTTATGGATGACTCCAGTTCACTATATCAGTATCATAGCTTTGTGAATGCATCGTTCTTTTACTCCCTGAAATGCTGAAACCCAGAGGCTTAATCTTAATAACCTGTCAAAGGCCACAGGCTGCCAGAGATACTTGTCCAGTGCTCATTATTGATTACTGCTTCCTTGACTTTTCTTTTTTTCTTTCTTTTGCTTTTTTTTTTTTTTTTTTTTTGAGACTAGGTCTCGCTATTTTTGCCCATGGAACCACAGGCTCTCGTTGCCCGGGGTACCACAGACTCAAGCAATCCCCAGCCATAGCTTCCCAGGTAGCTGGAATTACAGGCGTGCGCCACCACGCCCAGCTATTTTTTTGGAACTAGGTCTTGTTTTGGCACCCAGGCGGGACTCGAACCATGATCCCTAGCCCCAGCCGCTTCATAGGCTGAAGCTTACAGGCATGAGCCACTGTGCCTGGCCCTACTTCCTTAACTTTTCTATCACATTTTCTCTCTTGGATCATTATATTTTTTAGACTAAGTCTAAAGCTTATGGTTTTATAATATTACATATTTGCAACTGAGATTAGTACACTATGTAGTATATATACTAATACTAAATAGTGAGAATATTAAAATTCTATCATGTAGATGAGTGAATTTTTGTACTGACATCATATTAGAACATGCCATTTATATACTAAAGGATCTCTTTCAACACTTTTACTTCATAGTACCCTGAGTATATTTTTTGCAGTAATTTTTGAAAATCTTGACCAAAGTGCAGAATTTATATCACTTTCTACTTGCTTTTAATAAATGATGTGTAATTGCTTCTCAGGAGCATCTGAGAAAACAATCTTCTTGATGTGTTAAATAAATTCAGAAAGAATATATTCTGGACTATACCTCAAGATAACATGTCATTACTCAGAATCAGGTTCTCTTTATTGCAGAAAGAAAGCTGTTTTTTTTTACTAAAGAAGTCCATCTCCCCATATATTTTGTATGGAGTGAAAGAGGGATAAAACATGGAGAAGCTTCAGTGGGTCTAGGCAAACTCATTTTGAGTAGGACAACTCAGGGATGTTGGAAGGTAAATACTAGGTTGAATTCTGTAATTTTCATTCTCATTCTCCTTCTCTCCTCCCAGGTGATTGTGGAAAAGGCCCCAAAAGCCAGGGTTCCTGATCTGGACAAGAGGAAGTACCTGGTGCCCTCTGACCTCACTGGTAATAGGCTTCCTCCCATGGCAGACTACTTCCCTTCTTCATTAGGTTGTGAGAAATAGAAGAAGGGTTGAAGAAAGTGGATGGGCTTCTCTATAGAGTGATTTAAAAATGGTGACCCAGTACTTCTTTATCACCAGCCTTTTCCATCACAGTGTCTTAGATACAACAAAGTGCAGAACAGTCAATTAAAACACTGGATGTGTATTTATCATTGCTTACAATTCAGCTTTCTTGTGATGCCATTGTATTGCCAAAGGAAACCCGGGCTCATTTCTTGGATCACATTTTAGAGATTCTTAATGGAATATACCTCATCTGAAGCTACACGGTTGTCTTTTTTTTTTTTTTTTTTTTTAAAGTAGGTCTTGCAACTATTGTTTGCAATCACAGAGAATATTTTCATTCCTCATCTTGACCCCAATGGAATAACCACAGAATCCAGGAAATACAGGAATGATTTTGCAGAGGTGTCTGCTCCAGAGGCATTAGATCTGGAATGCGAACCATCTACAACTTACTCAGAATGCTCAGTGAAATGTAGAGCATTGAACCCTGATCATGCAAATTGAGCTGAGTCACCTGCTAAGATGACAGGGTCCAGTCCACCTCTTCCCAGCATTAGGTTGTCTTTGGGAGAGACTGGTGATAAGTAGTGTAGCCAACAATGGGAATTTTGGTTTAGATGTACATAATATCCCTGTCAAGCTGTTCTCAGGCCTTGAGTGAATTTTCTGATATGAGGGGCCAGAATTGAACATGTTTGAGGAGAAGCAGGATTGAGGAATAAACTCTTGTGTATCAGGGCATCTATAGGTTTCCTTGCATTTCACCTTTTCTTTCTAAAGCTGTAGACTTTAGAATATTTGGCTCTATGTGGTTGGTATCTAATGCTAGGACTTTGGATGCATAGGTGCAGAAGAATTTTTTTCAGGGACTTATCCTCCTACTTATCCATTGGTTTCTTCCATGCTGGCTTGCTTTTTCTCAAGCTGTTTTCCTTCTTCCAGTTGGCCAGTTCTACTTCTTAATCCGGAAGAGGATTCACCTGAGACCTGAGGATGCTTTATTCTTCTTTGTCAACAACACTATCCCTCCCACCAGCGCGACGATGGGCCAGCTGTATGAGGTAATGGTCCAGTGGCCATAATCCCCCTGGCAGTCTATTTTGCTCCAGTGTATGTTGATACCACACCTGGGAAGTGGGGCAGGGGGTGTAATTTAATAGGATATTCTTCCAGGTGGAGAGTGTCAGGCTTGAGGGATGAGATACTGTTTGTCCTCTGTGCTCCTGGAATACCCTATGCAAGTAGTGCATTTGCATTCTTTCCTTTTGCTTTCTTGCTCTAACGTGTTTTCATGTTGGACTTGTCTTCCCTAAAATAGCAGGAAGTGGTTCCTGATTGCAAGCAGAAATGCAAAACTAAAATAAAGCTGAATATTAAAGCAAGATCTTTAAATTGATTATTTGGCTTAATGGATTGACTCATTTGTAGAGATTAATTTATGTAATTTCATTCCCTTTGTAACTATTGAATTCTAATTAAAAAACCCTTAAAGGACTTTATCTGTTCTGTGTCCCCCTCATTTGTATTTTGTTGTAACTGTGCGTGTCCTTGCAGCAATGCACTTTTTCAGTGTTGAGCACTATGCCCTTGTCCTGCTGTACCTCCAATACCTATATGTTCTGTGTTTTCCATGCAGGTGTTTCTGTTAGTTAACCTACTGAACAAGGTTGTGTGAAGCTGAGGCCCTAGAGTTAATGAGCATGATGATGTCATCTAAACTGTTTTCTCATCTTTTTCCCCAGGACAATCATGAGGAAGATTATTTTCTGTACGTGGCCTACAGTGATGAGAGTGTCTATGGGAAGTGAGTGGTGGAAGCTCAGCAGAGGGAGCACCTGGACTCGGGGGTAGAGGGAGGGGTGTGTGTGGGACTTTGGGGAAGGGAGAAAGGGGGCTCCCACCATGGAGAAGATGCAGGGGAAGACATCTGGAAACACTATACCGCACACACCGTCACCATATTTTCACATGCTCAATTGATACTTTTTGCTGCTTCCTCGGCCCAGGGAGAAAGCATGTCAGGACAGAACTGTTAGATTGGCTTTGATGGTAGGAAGGAGTGATATAATTTCACAGCATTGCTGCGAATTAATTCTGTGTCATTTTCTAGATAAGCCAAGATGTGCGCAAGTTAGGGCCAGAGATGATTGCGGACCACCGGTAACTTCCTGCTATCCCTTCTCTTTGGGCAGAGATTCTATTTTTGACGTTTGCACAAGTCAGATAGGGAAAGGGGAAGGGAGTGTTGTAGGGCTACTAGTGATAGTGGACCACTTTTGGGGACCAAAAGAGATTCATTGTATTTAAAGCATTAGACCTCTGATAACTCTAATCTCCATGCGTCCTGCCCCATCCCTGTCCTAACCTCACATACACATCAAAGCACCAACCCAGTGGTAGCGACAGACACAGACACAAGTTGAGAAGGAACTCATTGAACTTTTGGGATGCAGTGGCCAGCCATGGGGATGTCACGAGCAAGATGGTGAGTGTAGCATTAAACTGGAATTCACTCTGTACCAAACATCTCTGTCTAACCTGCTTGCTCCCTGGTGTCCCCCACCCCCTCACCCCAGCCTTGGACTTGAGAGCCTTGGCCATTGCCAGTTACAGGCTAAAAGCATTTCTCCAGCTTTTCACAAATGGGCTCCTAGGTAGGGACAGGGATGTATTATGGAAGGGGCAAGTATGGGGTGACACAGATTATCTATATTCCCTCCCCCGAGAATTTTTGCTGCTGTCCCTTGTGTCTCACATGCACAGAGATGCTTGGTGACAGCCAGCGTCCTCCCTCCATGGGTTCCCATGTCCTGCAGCTGCTCGTTAGAAAGATTTCACAGGACAACTTTCAGTCATTCACAGGGATTCTATTAATTGAGATTTATTTTCACTCTAAGGGCAGGTCTGATGTGGGTGGGGGCGGGGGCGGGGGGCAGGAGTTACATTCAGACATGACATTTCAATTCATTTCTGCTAATGAAAAGGGTCCTTTTGTGGGGGAAATCGTTGGGTCTGTTCTGTCAGCTACAGGCTCTTGTATAATAAATTTTATGCTGTCAGGCCAAGGAAATAAAAAATTGCACACTTTCAAAACCTACCATGTTTAGAAATGTTGCCTTTTTTCTAAAGAAATTATTAAAGGATTGCGTTCTCTGAGCAGGAAATCTTTGAGAGCAACTGTTAAGATAGAGTTGATGTCTCATTGGACAATTAATGTGTTTATTCTCTTCATTGGCCAGGAGCTGATGTCCAAAGGTAACGGTAACGGTGATGGTGGAGCTTGTGACAGGTTTGTTGGTGGTACACACGTAGAGGACTTTCTCCTCCATGGATAAATGCTTTGTCACTGCTTTCTGTGCGTCTCTAAACTGAAGGCGGAAGACGCCTCCATCTGAATATAGAAGGTGGGGAGGGGGTGTCCTTATTAAAAATACAAATGGCTAGGCTTGTCCCAGATTTAGCTGACTCAGTCTCAGCGTAGGTGTCTGTATTTTTAATCATGACGTCACTGCAACCTGAAGTTTGACAGGTTGACAGGTTGCTCTAAAGAAATGGTTATGCTGTAAGTTCCAAACCTGCCTGTTGTCCCCATCACATCTTGGTCAGTGTGTCACCACCATCGCCAGAGCAACAGATGGGACCTAGATGAGGCTCCTGGGGTAAGAACAGCTCTCGTATTGTGAGAGACCTGGATTCCACCCGGAAACTGTAGGTGGGCAGTGGGTGCATGTCACCAGGCACTGAAAAACAGATGAGTACAAGTGCTTTTAAAAAGCACTTTCAAACCCTTTCTTTCCCTCTAGAGTCCTTTACAGCTATGTCCCCAAGAGGTATCTGGCTGTGCAGAATTTTATTGAACCTGTCAATCACCAGAAAGCAAGCAGGTGGTCCAAAAGTCAATGGCACGAGCCCACCTGCCTGTGTCCTGTTAGAGAAAGTTAAGTGAGGGTTGGAGGGGAAAGGACATAACCCAAGCCCAGGAAGTAACACATGCAACAAAGGATGGGGAATTCTCAGCAATTTCCATGCTGCCATCCAAGTATTGAAAGTGGATACCTGTCACCAAAGTCAGATGAATTTGGGGAGTTTGATAAGCCAAGTGGAAGCCAATACTTGAGTTAAAGTGTGAACTATGTTTTTGAAGCTAGCAGGTTTACCCACAACCTGGGAATGAGAAATGCATGTTTAAAGGAAAACAGCACATCCCAGGCCTCTAGAATACACATGGGGAGCTGTCCCTTTGTGCTGGAGGCACCAGAGGTTTTGGCATAACCAGAGAGGGACCTGGAGTTCGGGACTGTCACCCCATGAACCCTTAATATCTCAGTGCTATTTGTTTTTTTGTTTGTTTGTTTGTTTTTTAAGATCCATAAAGTTTAACTTGGGAAGTTCAGAGTAAAGACTTTGAATGTAATGCTCTTTCTGGAATGTCAGAGTATGAGCACTGCTCCTGAATTTCCTGCTAGGCAAGTAGTGAAGCTGCTTGGTACCCTCAGGCCATTGTGCCTGTAGTGAACTAGAAGGAATTTAGGACTTGTTTTCATTAACTGAGTCCTGACTGACCTTAACACCCTAAGTCTTCTTCCTGGGGCAATGAGCCTGAATAGCCTGAATAATATGTCCTGTAGTGCCATTTTTGCCTTGGAATGAGGATAGCACCAATTCAGTGAAGAGTGAGTCCTTTGCTTTACCTGCGTGTTTCTTTGGGAAGATAAAGATATCTGTAGATACATCTAGGTTTGCCAAGAGTAGTCTTGCTTGACCCCTGTTATCATGATTGCTCTATTAAGGATTCTGCATTTCTCCATGTTCCCCAGTGGACAGAAAATCAGATGGTTGATACTGCAATTAGTATAAAAACGAGGCTTATCTCCTGCAGGGAGGGAGGTGATAATCAAGATATTGAGAGGGAATAAACATAATACCCTGCCTCTAGGAAGACTTGTAAGGCAAACATAATACCCTGCCTCTAGGAAGACTTGTAAGGCTGAAACTAGAGGAACCCTTCTGAATTGCAGATTATTCTGCCTCATTCCAATCCTCCACCCTCCTCTCCCTGAGGTGGAATTGCTTTGTTCCTTTAAAGTATTGTGTACTGAAATCAATGTCTGTACACTATTGTGAAATATTGGATTAAGACTGCAAAAGAGCCAAACAAACGGGGTAGACAGGTGTACTACTTGGCACAACTCCAGGGAGCACCCAGCCGTCATGAGGACAGCTGTCCATGGGGTTTGCTGCTCAGGCTTCTGACTGTGGCAGGGCCTCTTTGGTCACAATATTGCCAGTTCTTGCCCACTTTCCTGTAACATTTATTAGGCACACGATTCTACATTGTATTTTTCATTAACCACCAGATCTAGCTCTGGTGTGATTTTTGAGGCTGGGGCTTTGGGCCTATGAACCCTGAATATAGATAGCTACAGGTCATTGCTAATGATGTACAAGTTTAGTCATTTTTGGAAAATAATTGATAAGTGAATTCCATCCTCTTTTTAGTCTATAAAATTTATAACCATTTTTTTTTCTGGTATACTTTTACTCCCATAGATTTGAACAAGCTCTCACATTCACCTTTTATTTTATCTTCTGATGAAACCAGTTATTTTCAGTGGTTCATTTTGTCCTTGATTGGCTCTGCATCTAGGTTGTCACTCAGTATAAATCTGTGACTTCGAACTTCTGGTCTTGCCCTGTCAGGTCTGTGGTGACTTTAGCCTGTGGCATGTTGTCCTAGAGATGGCTCTCCAGATGTCCTGGAAAGCTTGTTTTTGTGAGCTATTTTGATAACATACTTTAAAAAATAAATGTTAGGAGTTGCTTATGGACTGAAGAAGAAAATGAGATGAAAGAGATTGAAATGAGATGAAAGAGATTGTGAGGTTAGCTTATAGAATGGGGGTTTGGGGAAGCGGGTTTAATGAAGTTGAGAAGCTTTTTATATACTTTAGCAAGGAAATGTTATAAAGATGTAATGAGGAAGTAGCAAAGTGTATGTGACATGCAGCAGGGAGGATGTGGGGATGTGTGATAACAGGGATATTTACCTGTGGGGACAATAGTTATTACTAATAGGTCATATGTTTCTTGGGACATTCTAAAGATGTTAGGAAGTTGGATTACAAGTGAGAGATATGCTGTTCCCCACCCTTAGTGTGCCAAAGGAGCTAAAGAAATAAAAGTGTTTATCTTATTTAAAGCTTCATCTCTACCTGATTTCACTTTCCACAATAAACACTCCAGAACAACAACAACAAACTGAACTCTTTGTCCCAAAAGCTGAGCCTGGTGGTGTCAACCTGCTTGCTTTATTGTGTCATAGGACCTTATTTTTTTTTCTTTAATTCTTACAGTTATTCTTTAGTACTTTTGCAAATAAATATATGCAAGCACACAGGGTATGATTAGCAGGAAGTAATAGTCCCTGGAAGGGGGAAAATGACATTTCCCCATGCCATGGTACAGGTGTGCATCTGTTGCTACAGTGATGAACACAAGATTGAAGTCATCATTCTGGTGAGTATCCAGCTGCGTGGGCTGTCTCTTGACAGTTCTATTTGCAACAC
The DNA here is from genome assembly GCA_004024945.1 of Uropsilus gracilis. Lineage (NCBI taxonomy): Eukaryota > Metazoa > Chordata > Mammalia > Eulipotyphla > Talpidae > Uropsilus > Uropsilus gracilis. Next base: position 26,716 of record PVHY01014835.1, on the reverse strand, counting down.
AGCAGTGCAGCTGAAAGCCTTATGACTTGTTTAGAGGTGCTTATTAGCACCTAAAACTTGCATAAAGCAATTTGCAGAGCCAGGCTCTTGGATGGGAGTTGAAACATTTTCTATCTTTATGGCGGAGTCCAAGTTGCCTCATCATTCAATAAAAGCACAATGCTTGCTAAACGCCTGGGATTTCATGAATAAAAGTAATCATAAGCCATATATTTTGTGCTACCATTGGCTAACATCCTACCATCCCCAATGCTGCCCTGTGCCCCTTGCTGAGGAGTCAGGCACTAGACTCCTCCTCATCCATTCCCACCTGCTGGACTCTGTCTTTTTTTGCTGAGCACCTGCTAGGATCATTTTCAATTTATCTGTCTTCTGTCACTGGATTTGTAAGTGCCACAAAGGTGGAAATTTTGCGCTCTCATTTACGCAAACTGTTCAGAACAGTGACTTTTATATAGTTGACACACAGATATCAGTGAAAGAATAATCATATCTGATGGGAATGAGGGTTGCAGTTCCAAGATTAGATGACAAAAAACTACATTAATAACACCAGTTACAAAAGGGCCATTCAAGGAACTTTTGAACGCCTTGGGGTTTATTGAGGAACTGGAGGCAGGAACCAGGGTTAGGATCCCAATGCTACCATTTCACCAGCTCTACGACTTGAGCCAGTTTATCTTCTATACAAATGAAATCTGTCCCTTCCTGTCAGAGATGATTATAGTTAGCATCATATTAATTTCCTTGCAAGTATTAAATGACATTATTGTCTATTACGCATAAATTGCATTTAAAATGAAAATGGCAACAATGTAGATAGGTGACAGGACTAATCTAGGGTTTTATTTTTCACTTATACCAGTGAATGACATTTATGGGCAAATATGGCACTTGGTGTGAGTCAGGAAAGATAATAAAATGAGCATATTGAATCGGATGTCTCTAGAGACAGCTATCAGGTTTGATAGGAGATAGAGTGCTCTTATTCCTTCTGGTTAAATTTTAGAATTGTTTTTCTAACTGCCATATAGCTTCAAAGATGGTACTATCTGTCTCTTTTTCTACAGCAGCAGGTAAAACTTTGATGTAGGGCAGAGTTGACAGAATATTTTTTAATCCCTGGTGGAATTAGCATATGAATCTTATTAATTTTTTTTTTGCTAAACAGTTATAAAATATGCAAAGTGACATTGTATTGTACACACAACAAATAAAACTCACTCTCCAGAGCATTTGATAGCAAGTTAGGTGTCTTCTTCCCTCAATTTTCGAAACCCTGTATGGTCAGTGTTTCAAAGACCCACACTTCTGAAATACCCATGAGTGAACTAGAAAGGACATTGAAGGAGGGAGGGACAGAGAACAAACAATTACTAGCCAACTATTATGCATAGTTGAATCTTACACACTGGAGCTTGCAAAATAAAAGTTAAGGTGAATGTTTTGCTCAATTTGCTAAACAGGAGGAAGAAAGGTTACATTTTATCACTATTTTATGATTTTTTTCTTTATTGGCAAACTGGTAGACATTAGGTTGAATTCCCCCTCGATATCTCAGTCTTCATACAAGGCCCTCACTCAGGCACGGTGGGTAAAGATTCCGAAGCTTGTGCCCACGGCAGGCTCCTTGAGCAGTGTTTCTTCTTTTTTTTTGTTAAAGTTGTTTTAATTCAACAGAAAAAGGTAAACAGTAAATAAATGCTCAATAAATGCTGAATGAGTAAATGAATAAGTAAATAAAGGCTCTAACATCTTTAGGAAATATGGTCATTTCATTGTCTTTTATATCTACTGGCTTATGTAGGTGACCTTTCTATCAATATTGGTTGATTGAACAATGTTTCTGACATCAACCAGCACCCTGGAGTCTGAAGTTTGAGTCAGCTCAAAGGACAAGACAATTTCCTCTGGGTCTTGGTTAAAAGCCACCTCAGCAGCTTTCTTGGGAACTGCCTGCACTTTCAGGGGGTGATGAGAGGCAAATGGATGGGTCCCAGGCCACCATTCTCATGCCTGGATCAAAGCAGGAAAAAACCTTTTCGTGATTCCATGTGTGGTGATGAGAGAAGAAGGTAGAACATATTTGCTTCTCTGTGACAGTCTGCTCTGTGCACCCGAGTTGCTTCTGCTCACCATTTACAAATAAGCCAAGTAATTTTACATCTCAGGTGCTCTCCTTCCTTTGATGTCTCTGTGGAATGCCCCCCCCTTGTCCTACCTGCCCACTCTCCAGTAGCAGATGCTGTGTAAGGATTAGGTTCTAGGACAAGTAACAAAACAAAACAAAAAAAGGAACTTAAAACAAAATAGTTGCATGTTCCACTCATGGAAGTAAATCCAGGTTTGGTGTAAAGGCTCAGCTGCTTCAGACTGCAACCACTCTCTCCTCCACATCCACTGGGTGTTTGCCCCTTGCAGATCCTCCTGAAGGTCAAAGGCAGCATCTGTTCCCTGAAACAAGAGGAAGACATCCAGAAGAGAACACAGCATGGGGATAAGCTGTCTCCCCAGGAAGAACCCCTGAAGGAACTGGTTAGGACTTAGTCAACTGGCTATGCCGAGCTGCAAGTGAAAGTGGAAAATGTAGTCTTTTTACTAGGTGACCAGATCCCTGACTCAAAGCTTCAGTCTGTGGAAGAAAAGCACACTGGATATGCTTCTTCTAACCAGCTCTCAGTGACTCCATCACTCTCAGAAAATTGGCAATATAATTCTTAGAGCAGCTACAATATCCTATATCACTGTACTAATTTTAAAGCAGCCATATATTTTATTTTTAATTTCTTTGCATTATTTATTTTACCATCTTAATTTTCAATTTATATTTTAGGTCACTCAAGGTCTGGAATCCTACCCCTGCATCCCCCATAGCCAGCAAATGATGAAGAAATAATTGTTAAAGGAAGCTCTGAAAGCAAGCACATGATGATTATACTAAAGATGAGATTTACTTGTGAACTCTTGGGCCATATCCACCTGAATTTTTGAATTTAATATAGATAATTCTGGCATTCATTCCCTCCTAAAGAAATAGGAATCTATTTTAGTGAATGATTTTCTGTAAAGCTACATGAGAGATACTATAAATGGAATTTAAATGAGATTGTGATGCAATTATAAAATTTAAAGCTTGTTTAATATAGTAATTGCATAGCAATAAAACAGCATTAACTTTCTTAAATTTCCAGGACCATTTTTATCAAGCATAAAAAAGACAGCTATTTTTGTGATAAAAAGGCTACCTGCCCCATTCTTTTTACATTTTAGCTAAAAAGGTCATAACAAACTTGAGTTTTTGGACTAGTACTTTGTGTTTATCTCAATCCTTTCTTTCACTTATAAAGAATATGCAATGGAAATTAAATGATTTGCATGATATCAGTTTTAATCATTTTTGTTGGATATTAGAAACTTAATTATTTAATATGTTTATGCTTTGTGAACAAACTTCTAGAAGTTCTTAAAATGCTACTATCTACTTTTTGAGAGCAGCAAAAATAGGATAATGTAGTCAAAACTGCTGTAGGGAAAAAAAAAACCTCATTGGAGAATGACATTCAATTTCAATCTGCCACAGGGGCTTGCACAACTAAAGAATAAGGTGATAGAATCAATAATTTGAAAGAACTGAGGATCCTTCCATAGCTTTCTATGGCTGGACCAGTTTGTATTCCTACTAACTACCTTAAATCCACTGATTCCATTCCTAGGAATCTGCAGAGGACACAAAAACACTAATTTGAAAGGAAACCTCGACTCTAACTCAACTCCTGTTTACAATCGCTAAGCTATGGAAACAATCTAAATGCCCCCAAACAGATGAATGTATCAAAAAGCTGTGGTATACATACACAACTGAATATTACTCAATCCAAAAAAGATATGCTATTTGCTGGATGGCATGCTGGGAGGGATTATGCTAAGTTAATTAGAAGGAAAAAGAAAAATATAGCTTCATCGATAAGTGGCACTTATGGGAGCAAAGGGTCAGGACAAAGACAAAAGGAAACAGAACAAAGTGTCCAGAAAAAGACAAAAATTGCAAACTGACCCTAGATCTGAAGCATAGAGCAGAGCAGGGGGAAAGGGAGGGGTCAAACAGAAGGGAGAAGCCAAGGGATTGTGGTGATGTCACGGGTGCTATACTGGTAGGAAAACTACAAGAACTACACATGAGGGGAAAAATAAAATATTGCACAAAAATAATGATGTAAGAAATAAAACAAGTAGTTCTACCCACAATAAATACTATCTTTTAATTTTTGAAAAATCTTTTTTCTTCAGAAAGGCAGAAAAGATGACTTATTATTCCCCAGAACCCATTTTCCTTTTCTCCCATAGAAATAAGCACATCTGTAGTCATCCAAATAAAAGCTAGATTTTTCTACTTGATGGATAGCTCTGTATGAGTATGCTAGTTACCGAAACTCTATGAATCTTAATTTCATCATATGTAAACTAGAAATAAGACCTATTTTACTTCTTTACTCTCTAATTCTATCAGAGTGTGTGTGAATCCCAGAATATGGTAACTTTTCATAGAGTTGTTTCTCTGCTTCGTTATCTTGAGTTCTGTCAGACCTGAATTTTGTTTATCTTGGTATCCCCATACTTGATCTTTAGTACATTTTTTTTGTGGAATCTAAGATAACTGTAGTACAATACAACAATAAAAACAATAAAAAGATTGGGCATTTTTCATATCTTATGTACTAAACACAGATCTCAAAATTCTCTAATGAGCAGGCGAGACATCCTTGGGAAGCAAAGCTAAACAAAATTTAATCAAGTTGTCAAGTTCAGAGTGTAAATTGGCAAGTTATGTCCTCACTGGTCCCTACCTGCTTCACTCTTCCAGCCTCAGCTAGAAGCCCTGTCTCTGCTTTTGCCTCAGTGGGATTTTTTTCCCCTTCAGATTCCCAAAGATTTTGTAACCTGAAGACCTTGCAAAGATTTATCTAGATTATTTGTCCCTTCCTATTAGTCACAGTTCAGAGAAATAGAAACAACAGGATTAGACACAGAACACGGTACATAGATATTTCTTTACATGATGGCTATATATCTAGTGATTGAAAGTTAGGAGTCTCATTCAGATCTTGTTATTTTAAGTTCCACACACTTTCCCTTCTCTTGAGGCCTGGTTCCTAGTAGCTGAAAGGATGTCTTAGGAGAATAAGAAAAATAATTGTCTGAATAAGGAGAAAGCCGTGATGAAGCAGGGTGACTTGTTTTCAGGAGACCTGGGATACTTAAGATTTCAGGGAAGGCATCAGAATCATTTGGACGTATGGTTGAAATACCTGTATGGACCCCTCACCAGAGTTTTTTATTTCTTAACTCTAGAATGGGACTAGAATTTCTGTATTTCTAAGAAGGTTCCAGGTGACTTTGAAGCTAGTTTTATCTGAGATTGGATGAGTTTGATGAGTTGACTTGGGAGAGAACCCTCTAGCTCAGTTCACCCATGCCACTCAGCATTTCTTTGTGTCTGAGATACAATGCTAGCCTTTTTTCTAAATTTTGAAATAGACACTAGAGAATGAGAATTAAAAAGTAAACAATTAAAAATGATGCAACGCACCTCCTTCCTTTGGAGAAAGATAACTTTAAAAGTTAATCATCTAAAAATATGATGGTTTCAGACTAATTTCCCGATCACATGTAGATTGTGCTAGTAACCACAAGGTGGCAGGCCGCTCCATTCAACAACTCAATGCAGTCTCGTCTCTGGTTGCTATGAGCATTTCCCTATTTACCACTATTACAGAGCGCGTGGGATTTCTCTAATCAAGGACCTCCGACCGCAGACTAGAGATAGGAGAGGTCATGGTATTTATTGATGATTAACTTTTAAAGTTATCTTTTCCCAAAGAAAGGAGGTGCTTTGCATCATTTTTAATTGTTTAATTTTTAATTCTCACTGTCTAGTGTCTATTTCAAAATTTAGATAAAAGGCTAGCAGTTGTATCTCAGACAACTTCTGTCCTTCTGTTCAAAAAACAGAAGCATTTTGTGTTAATTATCCCAGAAGACAATTACTGAAGGAAATAGGTGTATGTATATTTAAAAGAAAATGACCTAGATCTTTCCCCTGTTTTATAATGGAGTTACCTAAGAGGCAGAAATAAAGACTTGTAAGGGGATAGAGCAAATTTCTTTTCTTGTGTCTCTGCTCTTGTAACTGAGGGAATTTGCCTCTGGAACAGGTGACATCTGTGGAGTGAATCTCACTGGAATCCAAATAGCAACTAAACTGTTCATTCTTTTAAATGTGCCTCTGAACAGACTTTGCTTTCACTGCCTCAGTCTACAGATGATTACAAGTCACTGTAAGATCATTACAACTTCCTCCTCCTAAGAAGGAGAGAGGAGAGCACATCAGGGAAAGGAAAATCAATGAACATATTTTGATCCTCATTTTCCAGACATGGGTCACTCTTTTTTTACTGTTATTATTGATTATATATTTTTTTCTCACATTGTTGTACATCCATACCCTAGTTTTCCTACTACCATATCACCCATGAACACTCACCATGATCCCTTGTGTTCATCCCTCCCCTGATTTTGTCCTCCTTTCCTTCCCCTCCCTTGCTGTATGCCTCAGTTCTGTTATCAGCTTGCTAGTTTTAACTTTTTCTTGTCCTTTTGTTTGGTTTCTCTGTATCCTATACATAAGTGAGATTATACAGCAACAACCAGGGTAATTTTTGTAAAATATTACTGAAAACCCTTCCCCCTAGCAACTTAGCTTGTTGTTCTGATGTGTCTTTATTTTCCATCTGACTATTCCATTAATATATTAACTCTATCAAAAATGCTTCCTTAGGCCAGGCATGGTGGCTCGTGACTGTAAGCTTCAACCTATGAAGTGGCCGGGGCTAGGGATCACAGTTTGAGTCCCGCCTGGGGCCCAACTAGTGAGACCTAGTTCCAAAAAAAAAGCAAGGCGTGGTGGTGCGTGCCTGTAATCCCAGCTACCTGGGAAGCTGAGGCTGGGGATTGCTTGAGTCTGTGGTACCCCGGGCAACAAAAGCCTGTGGTTCCACAGGCAAAATTAGCGAGACCTAGTCTCAATAAATACATAAATAAATAAACAAACAAATAAACAAACAAATAAATAAAATAAAATAATAAAAAATGCTTTCTTAGCATGACTGGGAGCAACAAAATGTGGCACAAACTGTGGAGATGAGACCCACCAACAAACAAGAAACAACCATACAAGCCAAAGGTGCTTCAAAAGCAGTACAGGAATGACAAACAGCACGTTCTACCAAGTCCCGAGAAATCGCACCACACCAAGGATGAGGACATGGATCCAGAAAAAAAAAAAGAAAAAAAAAAGACTAAAGGGATAAACATGGACAAACAACAAAAAGAAAAGAGGCAAAGTGACCAGGGGAGATGTGGTGTGTGTGTGTGTGGGGGGGGGGCATTCCCATGGGGATCAGCAGTTATACAATCATATATTGCAAAATATGCAAACATAAAATAAAATAAAATGCTTCCTTTTTACATTCTATTAAAAATATTTCTAGGTCAGGAAATGATCTCATGAAAAATATGATGTTGGTGTTTATAATAGACAATCACTACATTTGGAACCTCCTGTTATTTTTCTGTGTGTGTGACTCTTTTGTCTTTCTTTCTCTTTTCATAGTGGGTAATTGCTGTCATGATTTCTCAAGTTAGTGCCATTTCCTGTGATCACACTTGCCTGAACAATAATGGCACAAATATTGGACTTGAAGTAATACTATCAGCCTTATCAAGACTGCATGCATTGTTTGCAGAATGACCATCACCATGCTCAAAGCATAATATCCTACTGCTCTAACACACATTCTATCAGTCACAAAATACTATCCATTAAATCAATCCTCTCCTCCTGAAGATTTATCTTCTGTTCTTTAGCCAGTGACACTGGGCTCCCATATCTTTTGCAGTTGCATCTTGTTCTTTTTTCAGATGCTGTTCCTGCTTTAATATCCCCAAGACAGTACGGTTCAATATTGGCTTAAATGTTGGTTCTCATTCTTGCTAGCTCTACAACCTCAGAAAACCTTCTCATCTTCTCTGGCCTTCAGTTTCAGTTAATAACATTAACATAAAAGACTATTGGGATAGTACATGCTTTAACCTATATAATTAATGAAGTAGTATCAGGAATATTAGAAGCAATCAAAAATGTCAAGTTTTCAGGTGCTAATTATGACCAGATTCGATTTAGTTTCATGTCCTATGTAGTTCCCACAACCATTTATTACCAATGTTTTAAATTTTCACATGTTTGTATTTGCTTCCACATGTAAATCTATTTATAGTTTAAAACTGGAATCTTAATTGTAAGCTCATATTTTAATATTTTAGATTTAAGATATTTCCAGTGATAGTATGTTGAGGTTAGTATACACGAAACAACAGAAGATGTTAAACAAATTTTTATAATTGTCTTCAGTATAAGAAAATGCAGGGTGAGTAGCATGTCGTACAACTCCAATACTTTCTTGTCTGGATAAGACTAGATTCAGAACAATTTCCTTGTTGCTAATACTTTATTTTCAGCAGAAATAAATACTAATTTTTCTTCAGAAAATAACCAGTTACCTTGACTGACAAAAAGTACATACATTAAAATAACTCTATCACCTATGGTCACTCAGCATATGATCATATTTGCATTATTATTTACAATTACCTTCCCCAACTTTGAGAAGTCTTGATACATAAAATTGGAATCATAAGTATTGTATCTAAGTAACTAAGTATGTGTCCTATAGTTATTTAACTATTATGTTGATAGATATATTGATAGATATATTAGCTGTAAATATTATATTGGTTAATGCTATGTTTTTAATTACATATACAAATCAAAGTTAAACAGGTTATGTGTGATACTAGCTGTAAATATTATATTGGTTGATACTATGTTTTTAATTACATATACAAATCAAAGTTAAACAGGTTATGTGTGATACTAACAGTCTCGTTGCAATCTGATACATACCTCTGTTTTGCTATACAGCTTTGCACTGTGCAGTATAATTTGTGAGTTCCATTGTGTTCAGGAAGTCCTCTAGACAAAGAACTGAAATTTATAAAGTTTGCAAGAGATAATATGTTTTAAAACTTCAAACATTTGGTACTGCAGATAAAATAGAAATCTAGAATTTCTTAAATAATTTTTTCATTTTTCTTTTTAAAAGAAGAGTGAATTATAAGTTATCATTTAAGAGTGACATATTATTAAAGTATGAATTTATTTATGATACTGATAAGTTCATAACTGATGCCTTCATAACCAAAGTTTCTACATCTGATTCATGACATTCTATGTAGTTAGTAAACCTGGACACTTAGGACAGAATTACCTACACCATGTTCAAAGTATAATATACTATTGTCATAACACACATTCAGTCACAAAATACTATTCATTTAATCGTAGCCACCAATCTACATTGCATATATAATGTAGATTTTTTTCTCAAACCACAAAATTTCACTGTTCAGATTTTCAGTATTTTTATGTTGAACTATTATATTAGTCTACAAACTCTGTCTCTAATCTCACTTGATAATATTTTCCTCAGAATGCCTTTAAAATAACACTCCAATGCACAGTTGAAAAATATTACTCTTCCAACCATATTCAGAGATTATCAGCTGTATATATGCTACCATTTGAATGTGTTACAATGGAAATTTCAATGGTTTTTCTTAACAATTCTATTTTCACTTTCAAATTCCAAGCCTCTAATTTGCATCATTTTACATTGATGTTGTTTGGGTTTATCTTGAAGGAGCTGGTATTCCATGTGGCACTCTCTAAACTGGAAAATATGGAGTGAATGAAATGCTCCAAACTTATATTTATCTTAATCTGAAAGGCCTACGGGCTTTTAGTACATGACAGTATATGTAGAGTAAATCTTTCTGCATGCTTGATTTGCCAAGATCTGGTTCTACTCCAATTACAAAATGAAGTAACTTGTTTGGCATAGGGTTTTAGTTTGTCAAGTTGGACTCATATCACTTAGATGATATCAGATTTTAAGTTCTTTGGCCTATTTGACTCGTTTGCATCCTAAATGCATTACCGGACTCATGAAAATAATACACGTAATACACATTACTGGCTCATCACCTCATAGACCACTTAGAGTACTGAAGTTAACTATCTTTTTTTTTTTTTTCCAATGGCAAGCCACTGAAACAAGGAGTATTATTAAACTTTCCATTACTTCAAATTGGCTGTATTTCATGTTTGTTCCTTAAATTGGATGACATTGATTCAACTGCATTTCTCCATCCTTTTGCTTATTTATATACAGTTTGCTGAGTGTAAAATAGAAGGAAAAACTACTTATTAGGACATTTCACCAATTTATTTTATTTATTCTATTCATGGTTCCTCACCTCATGACTTTATTGGGATGTGTTAATCAAAACAGCAAGTGCAGTGGCTGCAAAAACTGTTCAGTTCTTGCAATAATATTATCTTTTCTACTTGGTAATAACTTTAAACTGGGTTCTCACAATATTATTACAAAGGAGTTCCCATTCAAATCCAAGGCTCTACTCTTTGAAATTTACCATTCTGCGTCTCACATACCCAAGTATGGTTTCTTCATTTCTAGAATGTACTTCTTTTACTAAGTACCTCTTTTGTACTACCTTTACTGAACTTCTTTGACTAAGAATCAGATACAGATGTATACTGTAAAAAGTGGGATAGACTCCCCTTCATCATCCCCTCAGCACCATTTACTTCTGCAAAAAATAAATCACTGTTAACAATTTTGTGTATATCTTTTTGGTTGTTTTCAAATTATTTACATGTGTGTAAATGTTTTTTAATTCTACCATCTTCTATAATAACAGATTATTGCATGTTTTTCTGATTCCTTTGTGTGAATTTATATGTGTGCATGTATTTGTACATATCTTGGCCCTTATTTTTTTAAAAATGAGCTTGATAAATTTATACATCAAATATGGAAGAGATTCCCTATTTCCAACATATTAACGAAAACCTGTTTAATTAGTATCTGTCACTTTGGGAAGACTGTTTCATTATATAGTATATATGTTTTTATGCACATAATTTTATTCTTGCAACAAAATAGTCTTCTCTGTATATATGCATATGATTTTATTATTTGACTCTTTGCCTCTTATTTTGATTTGCATGTATTTTATGCTAGTACTAATGTTAAACTACTCATAATGATAGATTAATTGAATAATTGTATAGGTTAGATATCTATCTCTATGTCAGTATGTTTCAGTATCTATTTTTTTAACTTTACAAATTATTGCTTTTGTGTTATTTGATAGTACACTTTCATGAAAGCATATGTGTATTGTAATCACATAAATCTTAGATGGATTTAGAATAGTATTCTCACCAAAGTATTAGTCTTCCTACCAAGGTGTGTGTGTGTGTGTGTGTGTGTGTGTGTGTGTGTATAGCTCATTAATGGCCTTCTTTATGTCTTTCAATAAATTATTGTACTCCCTTTCATATATACCATATACATCAATAGGTGTATGAATTATCTGATAAAAAATATTCACCAAGTTCCTATAACACGTCAAGAAAGAATTTAAAACACAATCTGTAGATGTAGAGCAAATAGACATGGACTGTTCTCATGAAACTAAATATTTAGCAGAAAAGATAGCCTGACACAAATAATAAGTAACCATAAAAACAATCATGCAGCTCATGAAGCTGTGAAAAATGCTACAGTGAGCAGCACATTAGATATTATAATAGAGAAATTTGGACTAATTATAAGAGATATTTTGCAATAATTTAGTACTTAAGGATCTAGTTTCCTAGCTAAAAGTAGAGAAAGGATGCTTCAGTAAAAGGATAATCTATGGATATGGTCTGTCAAGAGGATTAGGAATAAAGTTACAGGGGAGAGAAGCTCTGGTTTATGCATGTTGTTTTAGAATAATAGTTTGGTTTTCTTGAACTATTGCTTTTCTTTGGTCAGGAAATTTAAAAAAGTGTTTGGAGATTATAATTTTATCAGTCATTTTGACTTTGTGATTCTATTAAAAATGACTGCAGTTTTTCTTTATGAAAGATGATATTTTCTAAAAGAAGCTTCTTATATATACTCTTAATTAAGTTATGTATTTCCTTTCTGAATGTAGTAATTTCTTTTTTTCTATCTTTACAAATTTCTTTATAGATGTACAAATTTATCCCCAAATTTGATCAGAATTTATTATTTAGCCCTTTTTTTCCTAGGAAAATACCATATTATATCAGTTCTTTTATGTAGTTTTGCTTGTATGTTTGTAAGGGAGGTTGTCAGACGACATCTTCCTTAGTATGGAGATAATTTGAAATAATATTAAAATCACTTTATTGATTTGGTTGGAGATCTTCAAGGTGTTTCCAGCTACTAACGTTTTATCTAAGAGTCAGCTTGTGTTAAGATATTTTGAAATTCATGCTTAAAATAGTTTTCTGTTTACATGCACATCTTTTATTATTCACCTATTTAGATAATCTAGTTATTTTATTCAATTTCTTTACATTTATTGAGTTTCTTTATAATCATCTGTGTCTTTGCAGAAAATCAAACATTTCAACAAGATTTTAAGATGTTCATTACTAAACATTTTATGTTATCCCCTACATTCTGAAATAATTCATTTTGAGGTTATTATTTTAGATCTAATTATATATTTTGAATAAATCTACATTCCTTGTGTTTTGACTTGATGTTTTCTGTGTTTTATAAATCTAATTTATCTTGTTTTCAATATTTGGAGAAATTTTTCACATTTCTTAGTTGCTAATAGTACCATGTGCTTTATGGATGTATTTTTAAAAAGCTATATCTAGCTAACATATTTAGTTCAAGCAATGTATAGATTCAGTCTAATACCCTGATTGCTCATTTCATTTTCTGTTGAATACCTGCCCATCCTCTTCTCCTTTCTCCATCAAATATTCTTTTAAATTACGTGTCTTAACGCCCTACCCAAAACATCTGTAAATATTTTATCATTTTACTACTTCTCATGGTGGGTGATTACTTTTCATGGTTGGTGATTCTAATGGTAAATACAATGTCTTGAACCTTCTTTTCAGTAACTTTTAGCAAATAGAGGCCATATTGGTAGTTTCTACAAAATACAGTATCTATTTTCCATTTTTATCAACACATTCAACTAGCTACCTACTTTGGTACATCACCAGCATCTATCCTATTTCTGATAATCAAAAATTGAATTGACAAAATTACTCATGTAATTAACAGATGAGAAAGAAATACCTTGAGGAATCTTTTTAGAGTCAATTTTAAATCTTTACTTCCTAAATTACATAGCTATATAATTGATTAATAAATGAATAAAATTTTAAGAAAATATATATTCTGTAACTTAAAACAAATTAAGAAAAATCATTTGTTACTTACCCTTGGCTGTCATAACTGCTGCTGCTGCCAGAGCAATTAAATAAAGGAAAGCAAATATTATTGCAGCCATGCACCACCATGATTCTGTTCAAAGACAAAGAAGTGGGCTACTGTGATACCAATGGAGAGAAGACTCAGGAGTGGGAATTGGAAAGAATTTGGCTAAGAAACCTACTTGAATTGACTGAAATCTAAACTCATAATAACATCATGTTGGGGGAAAATATACCCCAGCCTGTGAGGGGTACACAGAAACTTAGGGGTACACTAAATATTATTACATAAATTTAGGTACACCCAGAGAAAAAAGGAATATTTTTACTTAGGTACTGGTTGCTTGTGGACTAACAAGCTGTCCTATTAAAATCTTTCAGAGACGCAAAAGAGCCTTCAGAAATCCTACTAGACATTTAATTCATCAATTTCTCCCAATTAAAAGAAGTGATTTCTTCCTACTTTGTGGCAAAAGTAGATTAAGAATAAAACTCCAATAATAGTTGTTGCCACAGATATTTATTATGATATACCTTACAAGGTCCATTTTGTTTTTAGGAATACTGAAACACTAAAGAGACACTTAACTTTTGCAATACTAAATACTGAGCTGGCAAACTATATATATAACATTCTTTGTTCTATGACTACTAAATATTTTTCTAAGCGGTTCATTGATTATCACTTTAAAAGTAATATAAGTTTAAAAGTTGGGTAGGGGTGAAGAATTCCAAATCAGACATTAACTTGATAATATTTGTTTTAATGATTAGTTCACTAAAATATTCAAACAAAAAGAAAACTTTGAGTTTTAAATGGTTTTACCTTTTGTCCTCAAAATTCTCATCATTTTTTTCTTCTGAATATTTGATGAATATTTAACTCTAAAGTCCGTGTATGTTATATTTTCCTCACAAAACTCTAGAAAATATATAAGAAAAATTAATGTGATAATCATAGTTTATACACTATGTATATGCAAACATACCTATATGATACAAAACATACAATTTAAAAAGATGTTAGAATCATTATAAAAATTCACCCCATTTTATGCTTAGAGAAAAGTTTAATAGTTGGCTCAGTGATATAGTTGCTTTGTGAATGTGGTTAGCTCTTTTTCAATTCTTAGTTAATTTCATCCATAAAAGTATAACAATATTCCTTTAATGTATACAAAATCAATAGCAATATGCTTGGGACCATAGATCTGCTCTGGTGTTAGTAGTAAGTAGTAGCAGTCGTGGAGACTATTAAATAATCTAATAGGCTATACCATCAGGTGTAACAGTGGATGCAGAGGCAAGGGTAGAAATATAAAAATCAATTTAAATGTCTATCTTTGCCTTTTTCTACATTAAATTGAAAGTTAAAGGAGAATGAGAAAAAATATCTAATTCTCAGTGAACAGATAAGTTTTCTTATAACACAGAGCAGATATTTCTTTAGTCTAGGTCCAGGAATTGACTATAATATTTAACCACAAAAGTATTTACTTACTTATCAAATCATGAGTGACTAAAATTTAATTCCCTTTCAGTTGGAAAATCTTAAATTCATTCATAAAAACAAAGCATTTCCAACTACTCCTCTAACAGTATATGGTATGACTTTGTTGTTTATGATATCATTTTCTAATCAGATAAAGGGATTATTTAGCCTAGCGGCAGTGTCTGAATTTACCTGTATTTCCTTGCTGAAATTCCACAGACTCGGGTTGAGGATTGCAGGGCCTGGACCATGTCAATAATTCTGGTTCCATGGTTTGGACTAAGTGGTCTGGTCAGAAGTAGATGGGAGTCAGGAAGTTAAGTTCTTAACCTTTGCAGCTTTAGACAGGATGTTTACTCTGTTTCTCATGTAAACTGCTTTCTTACTTAAAATAAAAGATAATCTAATTTCTACAGATTAAATGTGTTATTCTTCTGTGTATAATTAATTACTTCCTTACTTTCAAAGATAAAGTTTAACTTTATATTACCTTTGTAGGTTTCTTCTGCCTTATTTTTCAAAATTTATGAATAAAACAATGAAGACTAAAACATCTTTGTATAAATCAATGATAATTTGTGTTTAAATGAGATTATAGCAGATACTGATTCTTATTAATGTCTTTTTGTTGTAAGTGTTCATACTCATTGTAAATTAAACATATATTAGAATGTAACCTTTAGAAAGTGAAAATGACATGCAGCTCTGTTCGCTCTTAGCATGACACATTTATTCCTTTACCTGATTTTTCAAGTAACTGAGGATGTTTTGTTCAACAAAGTAGAAGTGTAAGTATAAACAAATCAATATTGAAATAATTATAATGCATTCCAACAGCAACAACATACAGTGAATATAGATGAGAGAGTTCTAAAAGTATTGATATGAATAATTTCCTATTATGTAATAAGTGGGAAGAGGTAAAATTATTGTACTCATGTAGTTTTTTATTGTATTTGGTAGAAAAAGATCTGCTATGATGGGTATGCTTATAGTATCTGGTGTCTCTAATCTAGTAGTTAAGATTACAATGCAATAATATTTAAGTGATTAACTTGGTAAATTTGCATTTTTCACTACTTTTTATTTTAATGATTATACTTTTTTTGTTATCAAAAGACATTAAAGTCTGCATATGTGAAATCTTAATTTCACTCTAATGTATGTTCTGAGGTATGCACAGCACAGTAACCAAGGGGGTTACCTTTGTTACCTTTGATCAATAGACATGAATTTCATAGTAAAAACAGAGTTCCTGGATGTTTTGTTTTGGAAGAGGCCAAGACAATGGCACATTTCAAACACTATTTAAGTAACATCAATTACCTGTTAGGTATATATTCTATGAATGCTGAAAGGATGGAAATTATAACCTCAAAAATTATGGAGGAAACCATTGAGAAAATAAGCAAATTTAAAAGAAGCTGGAGAGGTTGGAGAAACTTGAAGAGCAGGTAAGACAAGAAAAATGCACAAAATTATGATGCTATTAAAAACCATTAACATGAAATGTGAAACCTCTAAATTCTCTAATAAAAGAATAAATATCATCATATAGGTTTTTTAAAAAATGTTAAATGTCATAACTACAAAAGTCACAAATAATTGATAAAGATTACTATGGTTGAGAATTAAAGATGAAAATGTTTATAATGTAAACAGTAATCAAATTAAAGTAATAATATCTTTTGATATCTCACAAAATACACTTTGATGCGTGATATAGTAATTTTAATCATAATGCAAGTGTCAATTCAATAGTAAACTAACACAATTTTAATATGACCTTTAAAATATAGCAAGAACAAAGAGATGTATATAGAGAAGGACCAAAAAAATCACAATTATTGTGGGGGAAACTTTAAACATACCTCTCCCATACCAAGTAGAGCAAGATATCAGATTTGGACAATCTAAAGGTGAATCAAGCAACATGCATTTATTTATTGAATGGAGATGCCAATATTGCTCTGATATTTCCTGTAGCAATCTGGGGAAGCTGCTTAAGTTCATTCATCCTTATTCTAAGATCGATTGTGGGTTAGTAGATTTAGTAAATGTCCATTTGAAAAAACTGAAGAGGCTGACCTTCCAGTAACTTGATCTTTCTTACCAATATTGCTATTTCAATTTTCTACTGAAAGTCACAGTATATTAAAACACCTCCTTTCCTTACAACTGCAAATATATTGTTAATCTCAATATAGTGTTGATACCTATCACTGAGGTAACAATTAGATTGCTTTAAAACATATTTTCATCACAGATAGTGTTGAAGGGTAACCCCTGGAGACCACATCAAAGTTCTGATTAAATCTCAAAGCTTTATTAGCAGTGACTATTTCTCAGACAAGGGAGGGCCCTGAGCAAAAGTTAGCTGGTGCTTTTAAAGATAAGAACTGCATCTGGGTAGCTACATTTGCAAAAACAAGCAGGGGTACAGAAACAGAAATAGGCCTTTAGAAGCAATGGGAGCAATAGAACATATCACCATCTCCTGGTTACCATGTCCTGGTTTTGTTTACTAAATGTTGGTATACCCTGTTTCTGTTGAGGAATTTAACTTCTTGACTGCAAATAACTCTCTTGTTCTGAATTTTATGGAGCTGTTTTTAAGCTGCTGGGATAAAAGGGTTCGGGGTCTGTTGTAGTAGTAGACTAAGAATAATTTAGAGACATGAATTTTGTTCTACATACTAGATATAATTCTAAGTTTTCATGGAGAATTTAATGAACAAATGTCTTCTGAATACAAGATGTTTATACTAAACAATCCAGAGCAAACTTCAATTTACATTTCTCAGGAAGTTGCACTGTATTTTTAATTTCACTTTGTGTATAATAAAAAAAGCAAAAATCTGCTAAAAGGGTAGAATTGGAAATGATAATCTAATGTCAATAGCAAGCCTATGGGAAATGCTCTTGTCTGTTAATGTCTGATTTTACTCAGGCTCCCCAAGGTGGGGAGCATACCTAGTTTGAGGAGTTATAGTTTACAAATAAATGCATTACAAAGGCACTGGTGAAATAAGTGTGAGGAAATCACAGTGGATGAGTAGAAATTTGGGGTTAAATAGCAAGAACTTTCCAATTCAATGTCCCTTGGGCATTAAGGGGCTAGGCAAAGTCACTGGATGCAGGAAACATCACACAGAGAACTAATTCAAAAGGCCACTTGTACTCAGGTATTAATCGCAACACTATTTTCAATAGCCAGAATGTGGAAACAATCCAAATGACCCCAAACAGATGAATGGATCAGAAAGTTGTGGTATATTTACACAATGGAATATTATTCAGCAATTAAAAAGACAAATTTGATGCATTTTGATAACATGGATAGACCTAGAAGGAATCATGCTAGCAGAAATAAGCCAGGAAGAAGAAGATGATCTCATCTATATGTGGGATATAGATGATCTCATCTATATGTGGGATATAGGGAAAGCAAATAAAAGTTCAAGTAAAACATAAAACTAACAAACTGTCAGCAGAACTGAAGCATAGAGCAAGGGAGGGAGAGGGAAATAAAATTCAGGGTGGGGGTGGTAAAATCAGGGGAGGGATGGGCACAAGAGATTAATGGTTTACAGGTGACATGGTGATGGGAGAGTCTTAGGATATACAATGATGCAAAATAAATATATGCAATTAATTAAAAATAAAATAAAGTTAAAAAAACACACAGGACAGTCAATTGATTAATAATTTAATAATTATTAGAAGTGTCATCTACCTCTATCTCCTCCTTCTTGGATCATTGCCTTTTGGCCATTAGATGTTTCTGCATATTGGTTTAAAACACAATTTACCCACTGGAACTACCAGCCTTCTAGGAGCTCCACTCCCAGCTGATACCTGTAGGGTGAGTTAGTTAGGCTTTTTCCTCCATTAGGCTGTTTAACTAGCACCTGGGGTTTTGTTTCTTCCCCTCATATGATTGTGCGGTCCATGCGTATGCACACGTGTAAGTGTGCACACCTAGGTCTAGGAGGGGGGTGTAAAGGGATGAGAGTATGAGCACAAGCATGAGAGCATGAAAAAATAGGGGGAGAGCTAGAGAGCTCAGAGAAAGATCATAAAGATTTAAAGATTCCTGGGATGCTGGAGGTCTCACCTGTCTCCTGGAACAACTACACACACACACACACACGCATGCACGCACACGCACACACACACACACACACACACACACACACTCCAGACCCTGCCTTGACCTGTCTGATGTATCTGTGTAACTGCTAAAACCAATAAAGAATCTACACAGAAATGTATGGCTGACACCTGTACACTACTTTTGGCTTCATGGACAGGCTAGTTTACTCCTTACAACTGGCAACAAGGATGGTTACAATACAGTATACACTCCCCCCAGTCTTTTCTGCAGCTGTTCTTCATTCTATCAAGACAGCTCCTTCTAAGGGACCCTTGTTGGTGGGTATGCTGTGGTAAAAATACATCTGAAAAGGTGTGAGCCTATATCTGACTCATGCATGTTATTATCAACTAATGTTACCTTAGAAAAAAACCTATAAGTAAAAACAATAAAATCAAATATGTATTTGATGAAAAAATTTTCTTTAGAACTCTAAACTTTCTTTATGATTATAGCTATGTAGTGGATCTAACTTTCTGTAGAGATTTGTCCTTTTTCTAAAATGACATACCCCAGGTACATATAATGTATAAGTTTCTATACTGTATAAGAAAGGATATTTGTTCAGTATAACCGTAACATTTCCTCAGTGTCTTCCAGGTAGAAATGGGAGGGAAACTGTAAATAGCCTGGATATAAAAGGTGTAATCTTATTTTATATTCCTCTACTTTACCTAATTTTCTGGTTAGAGACACCATGGATCAGAGGTGGATAGTTGAGAATGTTGTGAATATTGTTTGGATAATTTGGAAATCAAGGATCCAGAGTTCAAAGTTGTGCAGAATGCTTTTTGAGTCATCTTTAAAACCAAATGAAATAAAGTGAAAAGACATTTCTATAATGTAATCAGTCCTCATTACCAACTGATCCAACTCACCAATCTGTCTAGACTCTTTACTGGTCTAGCAGTTACACAGACAAACTGATACAGGATTGTGAGTGAGGCAGGTAAAAGTTTTTGGTGTCAGAGTACCCTGGTGGGTCTGAAAGAAAGGGAAGGAAGGAGATGAGAATGGTGGACTGAGAGAACAGACCCACATGGCCTGACCAGGGTAGGCCCTCTGGAAGAGTGAGCTGGAGGTGGCATGGAAGAGTGGCTGGTGTGGAGAGTGTGGCCTGCAGCAAGGTGGCATAGTGAGCTGGTACCTGGATATGGCCAGGAATTTGGAAAGCTGATTTGTGCATCAGTAATTGTGAAAATAAATTGAACAGCTTTGGAGAAGCAGAGCAGCATGGAACACTGGAGAAGAAGAAAAGAGAAGATGCAGTGAAAGACCGGACTTTGCAGTGCCTGGCTCAGGTTTGGAGAGGTAAAGGGCACCATCTTGGACATGTATTTTGGACTTTTGGACTAAACAATACTTGGTGTGAAATAACTGGCCTCTTGTGGCATTAAGGACTTTCTGTTTTCTCTGTTGAATTCCCTTGCTAATAAAATTCTTTGTTATGCATTTGAGTGGCAACTGCTCCTCATGGGTGATGTGGACCTGTGATTTGTTGGTTGGCGACTATGTGGGCACATGACTACACATTTCTCTAGAGTAAACTTTGATACTTAGCCTGCATTATGACCTTTTAGTTTCTCAGCCCTTTGTTCTACTCTTGCCATAAGAAACGACTTCAGAAGGACAGTGATGAAAACTTAAAAAGCAACAACAAACAACCTCCAACCAACCTGGTTCTGAAATGGGAGAAACTGATCAAGAAGAGTGAAATAAATTTATTAAAGACCATTACAATCAAGGTGAGACTTGAGAGTATCATGTGAATTAGCACCAGGTAGTATGGTTTTCTGTTAGACATATGCTACCCAAATGCAAAGAGAGAAGATGGCATTCCATTCTACTGAGTGTAAAGTTAGGCAGTCTTGTCAAATGAGAACAAGCAATTAGAAATTACTAATTTAGGTGACACCATTAGGTCTAGATTTGTGTAAGTCATGACAGTAGTGATAAATAAGGAGAAAATAAAAGTTTAAAAATGAGTGCCTTCTCGCCTCTGGCTTGGTGGGGTGTCCTCTCTCTGGTTTACTCCAACATTAATTAAACCCGCACTTGGAAATTAAAAAAAATTCTCTCTAGCTGCAGATATAATGGAGAGGAAAGAAAGTCATAATGACCTTCTTTTATTATTATTATTAATTGAGTTATTTTCTTTTTTATTAAATTTTTAATTTATTTATATATAAATTTCACAACATTATAATCCCAGGGGCTTACCCCCCTCCCCCCTCCCCCCTGCCCCTTTTTTCTCCTGCTCAAAGTTGTGCACTTCAGTTTGGTGCTTAGCTTGTTTTGACTTTTCCTCAAGTCTTTTGTTTATTTTTTCACTATATCCCATATATTAGTGAAACCATTTGGTTTCTGTCTTTTTCTTTATGACTTGTTTCTGCTAATATGATTTCTTCTAAGTACATCCATGTTATAAATTCTTCAAATTTGTCATTTTTAATTGATGAGTAATATTCCATTGTGTATATATACCACATTTTTTTTTTCATCCAGTCATCTGCTTTGGGGCATTTAGGTTGCTTCCATGACCTTGCAATTATAAATTGTGCTGCAGTAAACATCCGAGCACAGGTGTCCCTTTGTACCTGTTGAGGTCTCTTTTGGGTAAATTCCCAAGAGAGCAATTGCTGGGTCAAATGGTAGTTTCATTTTCATTAACTTGAGGGTCCTCCACACAGCTTCCATAGTGGCTGGACTAGTTTACATTCCCACCAGTAGTAGTGTTCCTTTCTCTCCACATCCTCGCCAGCAATTCTTGTTGCTTTCACTCACACCTGGGAAGGAAAGGCAGCGTGTTAGAAACCACTGAGACAAAAATGTGAGACCAGCATGTAGTCACCTCACAGATTTCTGCCTGCACCATATTCTGGGCTGGGGAACCAAACCCCTGGTCCACAGTTTTGTGCAATGTCAGTGAGGGTCCCTCCTTGACCAATCAACCCGGGGAAGAAAGCCACACAGATGTGTGTGTGGACTCATGCGAGAACTGCTAACGCAAGAGAGGAGCTAGTGCAATCAGACTGGGAAGTCTGTCCCCAGCACAGAACACCTCCACTGCTAGTGGCTGGGAGTTGGGCTCTGAAAACAAGATATCAGAACTATATGGCACACAAGCAGCACCATGTGACAGACACCAGAAAGGATCCTAGATAAGCGCACCACATATCTGCCCTACAATTTCCTGACATGCTCAACCTGATTATCTGCCTCAGCTACTCCTGGAGATCTGAGCAGCTTTATCTGTTGCTGTCCAAGAGCACAAATTTGCACCCAGGCAAAGAGGACATAGTTGCAGAAAAAGAAAAGACCAGTGGGCCAAACATAGACCCATGGCTTGCAATGTGAGGGGCAGGAGTGACCAGAGTGGGGAAGAGGGGGAGGGGGAGTAGAGTGGGAGGATATGGGGACAATATGGAAGGGAGGGCTATACTTAAGGAAAATGACAACAATACAAATGTGACCAATATCGTAAGAAAATTGCAAAATTAAAATTAAAATAACAAATGAGTATCTTGATGATACTCAGAAGGAATTCAGTAGAATTAAGGAAGCTACTAGGAAAGATAAATGTCCACATAGATTTTTGAAAGATACATGATGTTTCACAGGTGGATTTGCTTCTGATCTTCTGTCTCAAACCAGGGAAACTATTCAGATGGAGTTAGTGTTCACTGTGTCTTCACTGCTGTTTTTCATCCTTACATGATACTTGATATCTTTAAAATATATTAATTGAATCAAGGAAGGAAAAAGGAAAGAACAAATATCACTGTTGTATTTACTAATTAATATTATCACTTTTATTTTTATTTTAGAGGAAAGTCTTATTGTAGAAGAAATATTGGCATTTGTTTTGGGTAGTTTAAAAAAAATTCAATCACCTTGTTATTTTCTTTTCCTTATGATGGAAAGATATGAAGGAATAAGATTTGGAACTTGTAGTTGTGAATTTGGGACACACCACTAGCATGTAATTAAGTCAATTTATGTAGTCTATGAAATTTTTTTACTGTAATTAATTATGTTTAAAATTGGATAAAAGTAATTCACAGATTAGTTAGGAGAATCAAGATTAACACGTATTTGTATATACTCTTAGCTGTAAAATATCTTATGAGCATTGTATTTATTATTTGTCCCATAATCTTGCTCCAACATTTTTTTTAAATTTTACTTTTTAAAGCAATTTTAGTTTTCAGAGAAGTTGAGAGGAAAATGCAGGCAGTTCTCATATATACTAAAAGCATAATTATAAATAAAGCTGCTATAAACATTTAAAATAGATGATTTACTCTTAAGAACAATTTTTTAATATTTGACTTTGTAGTATATTTCAGATGAATAATGCTCACAATTCAAAAAATATGAGCTTTATACTTTGATGTCTTATGTTGCAAAAGCATTCATTATTCAACTTCACAAACATATGATATCGTATATGAAAGCTACTCTAGTATATGTTATAGAAGATACAAATATGAGTAAAACATGAACCAGTCACTAAATAACTTTTGCTCTGATGTTTTAGTATCACTAAGTTAGCTATGAGATAAGAATAAATAACTTACTAAAGAAATAAAATTTCAAAGGCTTTTAAGAGAGTAGAAGTAATAGTGCAGATAAACTATAATTTGAGAAGAAAATAAAAATAAATTTTATTTATTTATTTCTATTTTCTTAATTCTAATTAATAATTTAATCATAACTTATATTTGTTGTTATTTTCATAATGTTACTAAAATGGCCAAACATATTTTTGCTTGGAAAATTAGACTTGGGGATCTATTTAATGGAATGATAAAGAACCTTTTTTTTTTTAGTTGAGACAACATTAGTTTACAACATTATAACATTATTTATGTTTTAGGAATACAAATTCACACTTCTTTAAATGTGTTACCACACCATGCCCACCAGAGGTTCTAATAACCTTCTACCAGAATCTAGTGGACATTTGTACATTTGTTCCTACACCCCCGCCACCTCTTATACTTTGATGTGCTAGGTTGCAAATGTTGCAGCATAAGACCGTTGTCAGAGTTCAAGAGTTGTTTTTATTTTGTTTTGTCTTGTTTTGTTTTGTTTTGTCCTTTGCCTTGTTTCTTTATATTCTAAGTATGCATAAAATTATCTGGCATTTATCGTTCTCCTTTTAAGCATTTCATTTAGCATAATCCATTCATATTGTCATAAATAGCAAGATTTCATCTTTTCATACCTGAGCAGTATTCTATTGTGTATATATGCATCATTTTTTTAAACCACTCAACTATGTTGGGCACCTAGGTTACTTCCATAGTTTTCTATTGTAAATAGTATTGCAGTGAACATAGAAATATATATATATATACACACACATATATAATATATATATAATATATATGTATATATTTGAATTAGTGTTTTCAAATTCTTAAGATAGATACCTAGAAGTGGAATTGCTGGATTTTATGGTAGACTTCTTTTTTGGTTATCTGAGGAAACTTCATATTGTTTGATAGAGAAACTGAATCTAACAAATCATGGTAGTTCTTGTCCAAAGTATTGAGTTTGACCAGTAGTTTGTCTTTGGTGACCTAGGACTTTATTGGTCCTATTTCTACTGATTCCACTCCTACAAATCTATGGAGAGGACACAAAAAGATTAATTTGAAAGGAAACCTGGACTCCTATTTACAATTGCTAAGATATGGAAATAATCAAAATGCTCCCAAGCAGATAATGAATCAAGAAGCTGTGGTATATATACACAATGGAATACTACTCCACGATCAAAAAGGATATGCCATTTGTTGAATGACATGCTGGAAAGGTGTATGCTAAGTGAAATAAATCAGAAGGAAAAAGAAAAAATATCACTTTACTGGTAAGTGGAACATATCAGAACAGAGTCAGGAAAAGGACAAAATTTGCAAACTGACCCTATATCTGAGGCATAGTGCAGAGGAGGGAGAGAGAAAGGTCAAGAGGGAGAACAGGTGAGGGAAAAGCATAAGGTACTGTGCTGATGGGCCATGCATGCTATGCTGGTCGGAGAATACAGGAACTGTACCTGAGGGGAGAAATAAATGCTGTACAAAAATAATGATGTAAAAATAAATTTAAAAAAATACTTCTACCCACAATAAATATCAATTTTGAACTTTAAAAAAAAATCTGTTTTCTTCAGAAAGGCAGAAAAGATGGTGTCTTATTTCCTAGAGTTCATTTTCCTTTTGTCCCATAGAAATAAGCATATCTGTGATCATCAAAATAAATAAAAACTAGATTTGTTGACTTGACGTATAACTCTGTATAAGTATGCTAGTTACTGAAGCTCTGTGAATCTTAATTTCATCATAGGTAAACTAGAATAGGAATTACTCTAATTCTATCAGAGTATGTGTTAATCCCAAACATGGTAACTTTTCTCATAGCTGTTTCTCGGTTTAATTGTCTTGAGTTCTGTAAGACCTAAATTTTGTTTAATTTATCTTGGTATCCCCATACTTAGTCCTTAGTACATTTTTTTTTTTTTTAGTGGAATCTAAGATAACTGTGTAGTACAACAATAAAAACAAAAGCAGATTGGGCATTTTTCACATCCTGTTTACTAAACATAGATCTCAAAATTCTCTAACGAGCAGGCAAGACATCCTTGGGAAGCAAAGTTAAACAAAATTTAATCAAGTTGTCAAAGAAAGAGTGTAAATTGCCAAGTTATGTCCTCACTGGTCCCTACATGCTTTGCTCTCCCAGCCTTGGTTAGAGTCACTGCTCTGTCTCTGCTTTTGCCTCAGTGGGCTTTTTTTTTCCCCTTCAGATTCCCAAAGATTTTGTAACCTGAAGACCTTGCAAAGATTATCTAAACTTTGTCCCTTCCTATTAGTCACAGTTTGGAGAAACAGAAACAATAGGATTAGATACAGAGCGTGGTATGGTATGTAGATATTTCTTTACATGATGACTATTTCCAGTGATTGACAGAGTTGGGAATCCCATTCAGGTCTTGTTTTTTTTTTTTTTTTTTTGAGACTAGGTCTTGCTATTTTTTTTGCCTGTGGAACCGCAGGCTCTCGTAGCCTGGGGGTACCACAGACTCAAGCAATCCCCAGCCTCAGCTTCCCAGGTAGCTGGGATTACAGGCGCATGCCACCACGCCCAGCTATTTTTTTTTGGAACTAGGTCTCGCTACTGGCCCCAGGCGGGACTCAAACTGCGATCCCTAGCCCCGGTCGCTTCATAGGCTGAAGCTTACAAGCATGAGCCACCGTGCCCGGCCTAGGTCTTGTTATTTTAAATTCCACACATTTTCCCTTCTCTTGGGGACTGGTCCTGAGCTTAAAGGATTTGTTAGGAGAATGAGAAAATAATTACTTAATAAGGAGGAACTCCGTTAAAGGTCATGAAGCAGGATGGCCCCTTGGTTTGAGGAGACTGGGATACTTAAGATTTCAGGGAAGTCATCAGAATCAATTGGAGGTCTGATTTCTTAACTCTAGAATGGGATTAGAACTTGCATCTCTAAGAAGATTCCAGGTGATTTTGAAGCTATTTTTATCTGACTGGATGCATTTGATGAGTTCACTTTGGAGAGAACCCTGAAGTGAGGAGGACACAACAA
>PVHY01014834.1:0-37465 GCA_004024945.1 Uropsilus gracilis | reverse complement strand
ACTATCTTTATTTGGTTTTGGAATTAGTGTAATGTTTGCTTCATAGAAGGTATTTGGTAGCTTTCCTTCTTTCTCAATTTTTTGAAAGAGTTTTAATAGTACCGGTGTTAGTTCTTCTTTGAATGTTTGGTAGAACTCATTTGTAAAACCATCAGGACCTGGGCTCTTGTTTTTAGGGAGAGTTCTGATGACTGCCTCTCTTTTATCCTGTTTCGACATTACACAGTTCTTGTGTGTAATTCCATCCCTTCATGAAAACGTTGTTCAACAGGAGCAGCATGGTGGCAGGGCATGTGTGTGGTCATGGTAACGGTGGCAGTGGCTAATAGTAGAAGATGGACTTGTAGAGGATGTGCCAGAATTTCCACCTCTGAGACTTGTAGCACTAAGTAATATTTCTAAGTTGTAGGGTATATTTTATCTTCTTGGTATTCATTCTCCTCTATATAGCTGTAGGAAACTATTCTTTCCTCAGGGTTGTCAACCTTAGGTGAGGATGGAAAATGAACTTTTCTCAGCAAATAGAAACAAATTAGTTTCCTACTTCGAGAAAACAAAAACACACACTGCCGTGTAGAGCTGCTGTACGATTTGTCTTGGATGATATGGCGGTGCCCAGCACACTTCCTGGCCAGCATAGCTGCTTCCCAGACACCGGCTTTCCTTCCCTCTCACTGCATGATTTTAAGTCATGATTTATTTTTCAGTGACCTGCTGAGGCCATGCAGAGTGTCATTGAGGCTGTCATCCAAAAGAGCTTGCCCCAGGTAATTTTCAGTCATCTCTATGGAACAAAATCAATAATTGATGTCTCAGAAGAGCTTGAAATTATGATGTAGGTTCATCATATGGTGAGGTCCCCTTGGGTGACGCTCAAGAGATGAGTACCTCAGTCAAATTAGGACCCCATCTGATTGTTCAGAGTGGGGAGAGCCACCACCGGGAAGGTGTATCTTCCCTTGAAAAACAGTACCTTTCCTGTTGCTCTCCAGAAGGAGGTGATTGCCCACCCCATGCACCTTGTTCAGAGTGGGGAGAGCCACCACCGGGAAGGTGTATCTTCCCTTGAAAAACAGTACCTTTCCTGATGCTCTCCAGAAGGAGGTGATTGCCCACCCCATGCACCTTCTACACCCGAGATACTTGTCACCTTCTCTTTTGCTTGTGGCTAAGAGTTTATTTTATTCACCCCTGCAAATTGGGATCAGAAACACAGTTCATCCTAGAAATAAATATCTGTGCATTTTAATGTTTGTGAAACATTAAACAAAATAATATTTTTTCAGTTAGTCACCATGACTGGGTGAAGGGCATTATGGTGGGAAGCTGGGTACTGGGCTAAAGGTTACAGACAGGGATTTTGTAGTTTGTACGTCCTGTTAACCATGTCAGCAATTCAGGACATCCCCAGGATGCCCTTGTCACTGGGAAAAGTATCCACTCCTAGTTCCTCCCCTCTCCTTCCGAGGTATAAACAGTTCTGATCATTCTCCAGTGTCCATAGCAGTTCCCAGAATCTCCTGCTGAGGTAATAAGAAGCCATGCAGCTAGTGGTGTAGAAACTCGCCTGCCTTTCCTTCCTCCTGGACACTGGCCCACTGCTTCTTCTTTTTGCCACACCTCCCACCCGCCATATCCCTGGCTAGCTAGGAGTGTCACTCCACATGTCATTTATCAAACTGAAGGGCCATTGTAGCAATTATAATACATAATATTGTTTTGAACGTCAGTTTTCAAAGAGTTCTCACACTCATGACCTTAGCGATTGTCTGGTCCAGCCCTTCCTTTTACACAGAAAACTTTGACCCAAAGCAGACTCCATGCAGAGTCACCCAGTTAGTGTTTCATCTTTTGCTCTCCCATTTATTAGTGTGGTTGGCAGGCCAGGTGGATGTGAATGAGCAGCATTTTATGGGTGGGAAAGGTGAGGCTTGGTGATGTGAAGAGATTTGTCTGGAATAGAGTCAGGGAGGCAGCAACACACACATGCACATGCATGCACGCACACACACACATACACACACACACACACACACACCACCACACCCCGCCAGGTGCCTTGTCCTTCAGGAGAAATCTAGGAGGTGCTTCGAGAGGGCAAGGTTCACCTGACATGTGCAGTGGAAAAGGGATAACTGCTGCCTTGAACAGAGCCCGGGGGCCTACCAACAAGTGCCGATGATTCAGTTGCCTGAGCCCTTCACACTGCAAAGGAGGCATCAAAGAGCTGTGACCTTGGGGAGCAGCCAGAATGGTCTTTTTGGGCAGTTTGCAATTTCCTGCTTTTTTTGGAGAAAGGCTTCTTACCCTCTCATTCCACTCCTCCCCCTTCATTCTAAAACCTAAACCAGTGCTCCCACCCCCATCCCCAGTTGACTGGACTCAGGACAAGGAAGTGTGTCTGTATCCCGCCCCAACACAGGACACAGTGTCCTGTATTATTTCCAGCCTGCTGATCCTGGGAATCTCTACTTACTTTTTCTCATTTCCTCCCCTTGAACATTAGAAACATTAGATTCCAAAAATAATCTGAGTCACAATGTTCTGCAGGCTGCATATGAGAGTGAATATTTTCTTCTGATGTTGTTTTTCTCCTTATAGTCTTTCTCCCTCTCCTTTTTTCCCTCTCCTTTGCTGTCAGCCCCTCTGTGTGCTGAGGTCCTCAGACCTTCCTCAGGACTGTGGGTGTGGAGAGCAGAGCGGAGGAAGGACTGGGAGGAACCCTAGGCCTGGAAGGCTTGGCGCCCTCACAAGTCTCTTCCGGGCACTGGAGACTGGGTCCCAAGGAGAACAGTGTGCACATGCCTGTGCTTATTAATTAATGGACTCAGAGCTGTGGGCTCCTCCTTGGAACAGAGAATTCAGACACTGTGTTAACAGTACTTTCCAGAATCCTGGCAGATATATTGATTCTGTCCACAGCAGTTTAAGTGAGCTAAGTAAATAAAGTCCTGACCAAAGAGAGAAGGTGTATGAGACCAGGGACTAGGGTCGGAGGACTTAGTGTGTATGGGGAAGAGACTATGGAGGTGATCCAGAGAAAAAGCATCTCAGCCCTACCCCAGTAGGGATGTGGAGGAAACATAAATGCCCTTTTTGAAAAACAAAACATATCTAGGTATAATTTACAAATTGAAAGACTAGAATCTCTGTTTGGAGTATGGAGATTTTTTTAAGATTCCTTTTCAGGCACTTCACTTTGAAGAACACACCTCCTTCCTTCCCTGAACCTTCTCTCTTACTCTCCAGCACTTCTTTACCTTCCTTCCCATTTATGACCCTTTCTTTCCTTGCTCCTGCACCTCTTCTCTCCTCAACTTACCGCAACCCTTCTGCACATCCATTTGCTTTGAACTTGTTGCTTCCCTTACCCTTTAGAATCCAGCCTTCTTCCTGTAAGGCCGAGGAAGCTAAGGCAGAGTCCACATGTGGTTCAAGTCTCACATGGAGGGTAGAAAGAACACAGGCTGAAAGACTGAGCAAAGGCTTCGAGAAATCACTGACTTTGCTTTTTGCTTTGCCATCTGCTTGCTGATTGACTGTCTGTGGCCACTGACCCTCTCTGAGCAGTCTCCTCATCTGTGAAATGTAGATTTAAATATCTGTCTTAAGATTATTGTGTGGGTTAATAAAATTATACATAAGTGATCTAATATCCCCAGATTCCAGTAGGTAGAGATAACCTTGAGCTGGCCATATAGGAGGATGAGGTTAGGAGTAGAATAGAGGCGGGGGGGGACCTGGGAAGGGAGAGTGGGGGCACCCCCTTATTATAATAAGTATGATGGGGCAGAAAATGGGTAGCATGTGGTTTCAGAGCCTGGAGGTAAGGTTGGGACGTGGTGCTTGGATAACCTAGGAAGGGGTCTTAAGAAGGAACTGGTATGAGTATGAGATACAAGATCTGCTGCTAGTAAAGGGAAAGGGAAATGGAAGCATGTCAATAGGTTGGCTAGATCTTAGAATCACTGTTGCCAAAGATAAATGAGTTAAATAGGTGACAGGCTTGTGCTGAGGACTAGCAATTGGAAAATGAGCTACAGTCAGCTTACCACATGGGAGCAGAAGATACCAGCAAGCAAATAGCTGCTGCATGAAGTCATGCACTGAGATTCTTACCCCTGGAACCACACGGATGGGGAAACATTCTCTGGAAGTTGGGATATAGGAGAAAGGAAGCACATGAGCAAACGTGTAGATGTATATCTACAGGAGTAGATATTCTAGAAACAGCTACTTCCGGTGTGACTGGAATCAAACTCCAGGGGGAAGAATGCAAGAGGGCACTGTCCATGCCAGACTGGTTACTAGGAGCTAGTACAGTCAGCAATCTAGTCCTGCCGCTCCGTGAATAGAGGAAACCATGAGAAAAGCTGCATTCTGATGAATAGCTCAGGCCCTGCCAAGAACATCTTAGAATGCTAGAATCTTTAAATCAGAGACTCTAGCCTCCCTCAACACATTCTTCCAGCCTACTGAGCATTGCTGTGATCGAGGAGGCACAGTTTTGTTGGACAGCCTGTTTCTGTGCTAGACAACCCCAGTTAGTACAAACTCCTTTTACCACCAGGCCAAAACATACCTTCTAAAGTTTTCATCTGCGGTTCCAGCTCTGCCCTCTGGTTCTCAGGGAGGGTCTCTTCTCCTTTTATAGGGCAGCCCCCCAATGACTTGGAGTTTGCCCTTAGAGGTATTGGGGATTCTCAGTCTTTCCTGCTCCAGAGGGACTCCTATCATTCATATATCCCAAATTCATTTGACTGGGACTTGACTTTAATATGGCTTTGTTGAGACCAGTTTTCCAAATATGAGAAGGAATGAGCAGGGGCAGGGACTTGAAATTTAGATTCTACTTTTGAAAGTGAGAAAAATCTTGTGTGGCTATTGGTGCATTTGTTTCCTGTAGTTCTAGTTAGTGAGTCTGAAAACTCCAAGGCATGCCTGCTAGAGAACTGTGTTGTCTCTTTCAGAAAACACTGTCTCATAGGTAAGTCAATGGAATGTTTTTCACAGGTACACATAGAGACTTTTCTGGCATGGAAGTATTCAGCAAATATATTTCTGGTCTCCTGAGCTAGGTGTCCTCAATTTGGAAGTAGTCCCTGTTCCTTAGGGAAAAGCCTCTGTCCGGTGTATCAATTATTCAGCCCCCATCCCTATGCCCCATAACTATCACCACTGTCAATTTCAGCAGACCCAAACCCTCAGTCTTCTTATCTTGGAAAGAGTCAGGAAACCCATGGTAAAACACATAAAGGAACATTAATTACTTTGGAGGAAATTTGTCCCGTTTGGAACCTCAGAGGTGGTTCTTCCACACCCCTATTTCATGTCCACCAAGATGCCCCACTTTCTTGTTCTGTGATCACCTCTAGTCCCTCCTTGGTGAGTCTTTTCTAAAATAAGAAAGCCTTGGACATGGGGAAATTGCTGAGGTGCTGAGAGAAAAGGTGCCTTTCCTTGGTACAGAGGGGAAAAGGGAATATTTGTTTTTGCCATCCTAGATGGTTTCCTAAGAAGCTGACACTTGTCATGAGGTGTTAAGGGAGGTGTGAACCAGTAGGGTCTAGAATAGGGAATGAGACTGGGCTTGCTTTGCTCCATAGCCGGGATGCTTTCTTCCGAGGTTGACACAATCCAACCTTCACATCTCTTGTCCTTCCCATCCTTCCTGCCGCCTACTGCAGTTCTCACCTTGCTGAAGCCCCTGCTCAGTTTCTGGTCCTTTTCTCTTCTGGGCATCTTCTGGTAACCCATGGCCATTCCTATCAAGTTGATGCTGTTCCATCGCTTTTGTATAGTAGTTTTGTGCACAAAGCCTTCATCCCCCCAGTTACATTTTCAATTCCCAGAGCTCAGGGTCAGTGTCTCAGGTAACTCCATGTTCTCCAGAGGCACGGATAGTGCTGAATGAAGAATGGACCACTGCTCAGGCTGTGCTCACTAGACAGCCTGCTGGAACAAGGCTCTTGTAAGTGTTCTGAGCTGGCCCAAGAGCACCACCTGCTGTTGTGTGGCTTCAAGGGCTGCTACTCCAATGTTTTCACTTTAAAAGCGGGGTTTTAGCAAGTTTCAGCTTGTGAAGGGAGGAGAGATTTGGAGGCAGGGAAACCAGCTCCAGTCTTTTTACACTAATCCAAGTGTGAACAGATGAGGTCGGGGGTGGAAGAGGGACAGTAGGAGGTAAGCCCCTAAACACTCCAAAGGAAAGAAAATGGAACCAGGTGATGGAGTCAACATTAGGGAAGGAAGAGAGCTAATATTCAGACTTTTACGCTAGGATGATGACAAGCAGGGTGGGATGGAAGGACATCTCGGAAACATTCCAGAAGAATGGGTGACTCAAATTCAACTCTTAACATCTTGTAAGATAGGAAAGAGAGAAGTGGTGATGAATTATTGTGATGTTGCATTTCTACCCCACTCTTAAGTGACCGTACGCTGCATAAGCACAGGTATTTGCCATAGTTCTCTGGATAAGAGAGTTCCAGAGATGGAAGGTTTTGAAGAGTGGTTCAGTGCTTTTCCATAAATCCTTCCTGTGTTCCTGGGATGTGAGCCCCAACGGAGGGGAACTAGATTCTGGAGCATGACCAAGCATCTTCCCTGGGTATGTCTGAACCTGGCTCTGTTCAGCCCCTCACCTACGCATGTTCTATTGCTGAGAGTGCTGCTGGAAGAGAGAAGGAAGGGATCCAGGCAAGTAGTAGGCTCTGTTCCTCAGCGAAAAATGAGCCCACCTAGCACAGACCACTCCCAGAACAGTACCCATTGCCATCTCTCAGAGAGGAACTCCCACAGGGAGGGCCACCTCCTTAACTCTGATGGAATTTTTCCCCAGATGTGCAAGTGATTGGCATAGCTGATTTTAGGATGCGTGGGAGGACTGAATGAGAACATCCAACAGACCATTTTTGCAGTAACAATAATAGTTACCATTTATTGAGTGCATCCTGTATGCCAGGAACAAGCATTAGCTCATCTAAATTAACTTGCCAAGGGCCAGATCTCAGTTTATGCCTAAATTTAGCCCTAGGATAAAGTTGGGTACTATTTTCTCAGCTTAGATTAAAAAGGCTTTGACCTCTTCAATTCGACATTTTGGGAAGCAAATGGAGCACATTCCCTCTCTCCAGTCCTGAAAATATTTTATCAGCATCTGTGGTTCAGATGGAAGGAATTTGACCACTTGGAGTCAATATCCTGGGGCTGCCTGGACTGAGTCCGGGCTTCGTTGGTCCTGTTTCTTGTCTGCTTGACTTGCTGGCTCCTGGATGACCGTTCCTTCCCCACAGGGGGTACTGTGTGTGTTGCCAGTGCTATCGGGAATTCAGTGCACCCAGACAAAAAGACTGAAAATCAGCTGAAAAGAAAAAGAACCCAACAACAACAAAAACCCTTATTTAAAGTCTGAACATACTTGCATTAATAATGGACTTGGTGAGACTTTTCACAGGCGTCACTTAACACCAGGGGGTAAGAGCAAGAACAACGGCCTTTTATGGTTTAACCTGAGCGTGTGTTTTCCTAGGCAGCGTTTACTTTTCGACAATATGTGATTTTAGCATAAAGTTATAGAGACTAGAATTCTTTAATCAGAAAGCAACTACTTTTTGTGATTCCCAGCTTTTCCTGAAGCTGAGGATGTGGAAGGAACTAGCTGCGGTCAGCACCTAGTGTGTGTCATGCATTGTGCTTGGTAACTTTCCCAATTTAGCTTTAGCTCCTCCTTTATATATATCTGCTTTGACCCAGACACACCGAGGGGAGAGAAGAAGGTGGGGCTGGGGAGAAAATAGTGAAGGGCAGGAGGAGAAGAACTCTCAATCAGTGCGCAGGTTAATTTTGTTTTGTGTGATCATGGCTGGCTTGAACTTCCCGTTGCAGGGAGATGCATGCCTGCACATTTGGGGGCCTCAGTGTAGGCATCCAGTTTAGAGTTAGATGCAAAATTGACCTTATTGCTTCCCTTCACTGAATAGAATATGGCAGGAAAGGATGCCTGGTATAGTACAGTGGTATGAAGATACAGGAGAAAGCAGTTTGGGACCAGTCTTGGGGCAGAAGGGGGATCTTCCATGTCAGGCTAGGACCTTGGATTTTGCACTTAGATATTAGCAATAGTTTTGCTGAGGTTTTGATTAAGGAAATCACCTGTTGGAAGCAGTGAACCTGATGAGAACAGATGACTCAGTATAAGGGGGAAAATTGGAGTCAGGAAGACTACTAAGGTTGTGATTGCAGAAATCCAGGCATGAGAGGTGAGCTGCAGCAGCAATGGGAAGTCAGGGGCATCTTGGAGAATGATTTGGGGAAAGGAAGAATAAGGTGGGGGGTGGGGTGAAAAGGTGGGAAGTCTAGAGAAGGTAATGGTTTTCATAAAAAAGACAATAGTTTGAGATGCTGGTGGAACATCTGGGAGATATTCATACTGAGTCCATAGACAGCACTTGACTTTGAAGAACCCGAAATTTCATCTGTATTTAAGAGATGATTTGACAGTGGTTTAGAGAAAGGACTTCAGAGTCATACAGATCTAAATTTGAGTCTTCGTTGTGCTACCTTAGCCAAGTTATTTAATCTCTCTGAATCTGTCTCTTCAAGTAGAAAAATGTGTGTATATCGTGTCTAATGTGTGTAAAACTCATTTTGCAGAACTTGCTTTTGTTTATTCTGGTCAGCTCTCTGGAAGTTAAGGTTAGAGGGTATTCTGGAACAGAGGAAATTAGGTTTAGATGGACACTAGTTTCTAAATTTATCTCTGTCACTGACAAGCTGTGATCTCAGGCCATTACCTTTTTGTGCTACATTTTCAGCATGTGTGTAATGGATTGAACAGTGCCTTCTTTATAGCATTATTGTAATGACTCATGAGATAATCCATGGAGGTATTTGGCACTGGGCTTGGCACATGAAATAGGAAATAACTGTGTCATAAAAATCATGGATCTAGATGGATTGTCAAATGGGCAGAGCCTGATGAATAAAAGGCAATGAGCTGAGGACCAATCTTGAGATTCAGTCAAGATGAGAGGAACCTGAAAGGAAGTAGTGAAGGGGGATCCAGGGAAGTGGAGGCAAGTGTGACTGAATCAGTGCAGGTGGAGGGTTGTTGAATTTTTGTGATTAGAGTGCTCCTATTCTTTTGGTGTGCTGCCACTAAACACGACATTTTAAGGAAGAGAGTGAGAGTGTGTGAAAGGGCTGGTGCTCCAGGGAGAATTCAGTGTTGGCCAGAGACCTGTGAGGGCAGCAAGGAGAAGCTCATTCTGTGCCTGTGTGCCCCTGAGAATGACTGGCTGTAGAGGGTCAGAGAGGTGGGGTTTCAGAAAGGAGTGCATCCGATTCTGATGTGAGATCAAAGGGAGGAGAAGTGGTGAGATGAGGAACTTGGGAAGAGATGATTGCTTTCATTGTAGATGAAAACTTGAGAAAGTAGTAAAAATAGTCATATTACAAGGGTTAAGGGGGAAGTGGATAGAGGAGAAGCAGATGGACAGAACACATGTAAAAGCATGGTGGTGCTGGAAAGGGTGCACACAGTGAAGCTTTGAGTGTCATTGGAGGATATATATAACAGGGTTGAGAGGATCAACACTGGGACTAGATCTCTTGTGTTTGTATATTGTTTCTGCTATTTATTAGCTGTGTGGCTTTGGGAAAGCTAATTATCTTCTCTGTGTCTTAGTTTCCCAGTCTGTAAAATGGATGTGATATTATTGGGGATTAATATTGGGGAGATGATCATGTAGTTATTAAGAGAATTAAATGAGTTAACACATGGAATGTATTTAGAACAGTGCCTGGTACATACTTAGCTTTCAGCAAATGTTTGTTTCCATTATTATTGTGGTTGCCATTATTGTCATTGCTGTTTTTGAGAGAAACTGAAAATGAGTCAAGAGCTTGGGAAAGGTAGAGAAAATAAGAGGCACAGTGTTGCTGTACACTGAAATACATATGGCTCTGAAATACAGATGGAGCATCGACTGGTAGTCTTCTTCAAATACTAACCCTTCTGAGTTTCAAAATTGCTGGAGTCACCTCCACCCTGATCTGCTCAGGATGATATTAGGTGGGAGCCAGGCAGGACAATATGGCAGCAGCTTAGCTCAGGCACAAGAAGACAAAATGCCCATGCTGCATAGTGGCAGAAGCTACCATGGTTTAAGAACTCCATGCTCCATAGGAGCTAGTGTTTCTTGTAACAACTCCATTGGTGCTGCTTCCAGGGTCCCTTCAAAGTACTTGCCAGTTATAAGAGTTATAATGCGGAAAAAGTCTAAGATATGGTGTTCATCAGGTATGTGTAGTTTACTGAGAGACCTTCCAATTCAGATACAGCTTACCAATCAGGGATGTTTTAACCATAGACAGCACAATTAATAACCTGTTGGCTCACATTATCTATGTCTGTTTCCAGGGAAACAGACCTGGTCAGATTATCATACAAAAGGGTTTGTTAACCTTTTGCTCACTGTGAAATATTTGCCTGTTTTAAAGAGAAACCTGGATAATTCTAGATGTGAGCAGTGTGTTAGGGTATTAGATCCTTAATATATATATAAGAATGTGCAAGGGAACCGATAGCATATCTAAGGTCAGAGACACAACCTGATCTGTTGGTGTCCAGGATGATTCCTGAGGCTACAGGAGTGGGCTTTCCCAGGTAGCCAGGCTGAGCTGTCCTCCCTAGGATAGCTGGACTTCTGGTAAAACAGCTTCTTTTTCATATAATATGTAAAAATATGACAGCTAATGATGCCTAAAGGGAAAGAGGCAGGGGATCCGGAGCCTCTCTCTTCCTCAGTCTATCAGACTCGGGTCCCAGCTGCATACTGCTCCTCTGTGGACATCAGAGACGGCCTTCCAGAACCTTGAGTTCCCTCTGGCTTGCCAGCCTTGCAGAGTGAAAAAGAAGAATCAAATGTCTTCAGCGTGGAATTCTAAGAACCTCGACCATCCTTTACTTTCTCTTCGTTTGCTCTATTTTGGAAAAGCAGGAAAGCTCAGTCCAACGAGAATGGGTGATTGGAAAGGGTTTTATGGTTCCTGGAATGCATGGGATCTGTCTTACCCTG
Organism: Uropsilus gracilis; assembly: GCA_004024945.1. NCBI lineage: Eukaryota > Metazoa > Chordata > Mammalia > Eulipotyphla > Talpidae > Uropsilus > Uropsilus gracilis. Next base: position 26,384 of record PVHY01014834.1, on the reverse strand, counting down.
TTCACACAAGAACATGTGCCCCAGTGTCAGAGCTCATGTGGAATTGTAGGTGAAATGTACCTTCAATTCCCACACCCTCCTCATGTTCGAGCCTCCTCTCTGTCTAGGATTCCTCCATCACCTTGTTTTAGGATCGCATCGCTGGCTAATGCCCACCTTGCTTTCTATTCTTACTAAGCTGTTTTTATAACAAGGATAAATGCATATCAGGAGGGGTGGCAGGAGTAATGCATTTTAATAGGAGTTCCTTCTGAGTAGAAAACTGTTAAGAACCAAAGGGATTGAATGTTTAATGGTGGAGGAAGAGTTGGGGTTACTAGAGAGGATGGGGATGGGAAGGGTGGAGATTGGAAAAAAGCAGGAGGGAGTCAGCAACCTGGTCCAGTCTCACTGGGTGGCAGTGGGAGCCACTGATGCCTCTCAGTGGGAGGCATCAGTGCCCTCCAGGATAACCAAAAATATGCTGGTCTCTGAGTCCCATGTGTGTAAAGGCAACCCTCTGTGTTTGTGTGTGTGTGAGAGAGAGAGAAAGAAAGAGAGAGAGAGAGAGCGATGCCTCAGTGTCTCTGGGCTGTGCCATCATAGCTTATGCCCTGTGGTGACTCTGGGGTTGCATCTCCAAGGAGTGGTGGGCAGTGGATGTGTTTGTGTATGATTTGTAGGTGTGATTCCTGTTAGCAGATGGTGATTTTGCTGTAAGGTGAACCTACTGCAATTTTACATTCATATCTTTCATCTGTGTTGTGCTCTAAATAAAAACATTGGAAATATATATAAAATAATATTGTTTATTATGTGTATTAAAAATCTATCAGGTTTATAGCACTTAAAACATGACACCATTGAATCTTATTAGAATGTCACTATTATCCTGATGAAGAAATAGTGTAAATTGTTATGTCCATCTTATAGATAAGGAAACTGAGATTCAGATTAACCTCCATAATCCTGTTTATCGGGGAATCTGCATTGCTAAGTAAGCTGCTGATATGACCTTTGTTCTTTATATTTGAACACACATGAAATTTGATTTGGGAATTGACAGCATACAATCTTTCCTAGATTCATCAAGGATAACCTACAGGAGGTTGTTAATGCCCTTTAGAAAACAAAGTTTCAGTGTACAGTAGCACACAGGAGACAAAGTGACATTGAAATTCATGTATTTAGGCAAAAAAAAAATTAGCCACTGGTTATCTTCTAGCCTCTTAATCCACCTGTCAAGCTAAATATGAGCAGAGCAACTTTAAAACTAATGTAATCAGTAATTACAAGAGTACAAAATACTACTGGTTGGTGGTTAAGGTAGTTTGAATGTTAAAATAATTCAGATGCCAATGCAAAATTTGGCAAGTGAAAGAAAAGCAATAACCTATTAGCTATCCCCATCTTTGGAAAAAAAGGAGAAAATATTTCTATTTATTTCGCTAATTTGCATTTAAATTGATTCTTTTTATTGTTTATTACTTATTAAGAATCAGAATTTCATATTTTCACCAATTTTTAGTTAATACGTATGAAAAATTACTCAGTTTAGTTAAACGCAAAAAGGAAAAACAATCCAAGTAGCTTTCGTGCAACATTTATCTTTTTGATGGGTAAAATTATGTTAGTTTCTAAGCAAAGAAATACAATTTCATTATTTGGACATGAACTTTCCTCTTGGAAGAGTTTGTTGTTATATCACATCTTGTTAAACCTAGCTTTTTTTGGCTTCTCAAAAAAAGACAGAGATGTTTGAAACCCTATGGAGATATCTTTTTTAGCTTTTTCTTTCCTTAGATTTTTGGGTCAGTCTATTTCAGATATCTTCCAAAGAACCTAAGTCAAATAGGTCAAATAATAAAATTCCCTAACTGGACTTAGAAAATTTAGAAAGCATTAGCTTGACTGGAGATTAGCAAGCCCTATATGTGGCCAACCTGCTCATGTGTTCATTCATTTACTAAATACTGGGAAAAGTGGAGTTATATGAATCAGTATGCCCAGGAACTGATGAAGCAGGGTGAGGAGGAATGAGGAGGGATGAGCAGAGGTGGGGCTGGGTAGTAGGAGGAAGAGGAGGCCCCACATAAGGCATAGCACCTGGACCAGCTGGAGACCCACAATGTCCTGGCAACTGCCCTGTAGAGCTCAAGAAGTGTACAGGAGACCACAGAATCTCAACGATTTGGCTCAAGAGATGCTCAGTGAATCTGCACTCGGTAGAATTAATGAATTCCTGACCCTGAGATTCACTTTTCTGAATTTGTTTCCCAACTGTAAAATGACCTGATGGATGCAGTGAGATGATGAATGATAATGGACATTTATTTTATTTTGTTATTAATGAAGTGCCATTGTTTTATTCCTTTGTTGATATTGTGACAGTACAGATTTCTCTCCAAGATGTGGTCACCATAGCTCTCCCACCACCAGAGCACCCACAGTGCTTTGTTCAGATGGACATTTTGAAATCTAAAGTTCCAGAAAAAATGTCAGCTGAGATTATGAAATGCCTTTCTCTGATTATTAAACAATACCAGTTTTCTCACTAATATCCTTTTATTTAAAATTGGAAATAAAAACTATAGCGATGAATATGCCTCTGACCTAGAAGACTTAAAACTATTTTCTATTTTGAATGAGAACAAATATATCCTACAAGTGTCTGAAATCAGCTAATTGTAAACCAGGATGTTTCCCTCTGTTTTGACAACCACTTACCCCTAGCAAATGAGGAGATAGTCAGAAATCACTTACCTCAAGTAAGAAACTAACCCAAAGTGTCATAATAATTAGTGACAGAGCCAAAGCTGGAACCAGATTGATCATTTCTCATCACACTTGACTATACACATGCATGGGTGTGCATGTAAACCCACATATACAGTATTTGCACACACATACCCACATGTATGCATGCCCATGTGTGCATGCACATACATTTACACATTTTCTCTTCATAGGCATTCTCACTGAAGGTGACCATGCAAACAACCAGGTTCACAGAAGGGGAAGATTATGTACCATAAGGCAGCATGTCCAAGCCTAGAGAAGACTTAGCATTGTCCCATAGCCAACAAGCATCTTGGAAGAGACCTTCATCCTTCAATCACCCAAGACCAACTGGTCTCCTGATTAGGTCTTTTTCTTTGCACCTGAGATGGGTGTCATACCTTTGGAGCACTACCTTCAGCACCACAGGTGCCCAGCCACCACAGAGCAGCTTGTGTGCTTCAAGGTAGAAGATGAACTGGGGTAAAATAGCTTGGGCGTTGACCTCATTCCGTAAGAAACCCATGCAATGAGATATACAGTTACTCAAGCACTCCTCATTCTTCTTTGTCTCATTTAACTCACTTTTGGTTATTGCTTTTGACCCTAGTTGGCCTGTGTTCAGCTCTTGCTCTGTAGTCCAACAGGAACATGGTGCTGGGCAAGCTAATCTTTCTGACCTTAGCACATAAATCTGTTGCTAATTTGCATATCTAAGTAGTCATTTAACAGAAAATAGAGGGAAGGTCACTTCTTGGCTACTGAATTATCCAAAATCATATATGGAATACGTACTTTACAAGTTTCAAGGACTACAGGCATTTCAGATTTTCATTAACTTTATTCTTTTGTCAATAAGAAAAGGAGATGAGAAATTATTTTAAAATGGGATTGAGAGGCAAGATTTTATATTTTTTGGTGAATGTTGACTTTTGACTTTTTGTAGGAAAAACTTTGGAAGTGGATTCAACCTGTATTTTTCACTTTTTAAAAATTTTTTAGATACATCTACTGGAACATGCTTATTTTAATATTTGTCCCACATAATTACCAGAAAATCTTAATCCTAAAATGTGTCTCTCAATACAAACTTTATAATTGCTATATCTTCCCTCCCTCCGATTACCATCTCTTGTACTCCTTTGACCTTTCCTCCTTCCCCCTCCCTCTTAGCCTCATTTTATTAGTGCCCACTACTTTTCATAAGTACTCTGATTTATCACATTGTCTATTTTGTAAATATCCAGTGTTTGTCTTTATCATGCTAACTTATTCTATTACACATAATTCCCCTGAATTTTTCTTTAAATGGCAACATTTTGTCCTCTGGGTGAATGGTATCCTATTGATGCCACATCTGTTTGATCCAGTTCTCTATCAATGGACACACAGCTGTTGTAAATAATGCAATAAATATTGTAGAGCTCATGACTTTTTAAGTTGATGGTTCCATGTTCTTTGAATACATGACCGAGAGTGGGATTGTTGAGTTATAACAATTCTTAGTTTTTAAAGATAAATCCAGATTGCTTTCCAAAGTCATACCAGGTTTCATTCCCACAACAGGAAAATAGGGTTCCTCTTTTCTCCACATGCTGTAGTTGGGGTCTTTTTAATATGTGCCATTCTCATGGGTGTAAATTGATACCTTGCTGTGGTTTTGACCTATAGTTCCCATATTAAAAGTTATAATGAACATTTTTCCATTTGTCTGTTCTGGATAGCCTTTTTGGTGAATTGTCTGTTCAGAGCTGCCATTTTTTCAAATTTTTCAAATGTGTAGTTTTTTTCATATCTTGGTTGTTGATCCTTTGGTTTCCTATGTCATGTGTAAAAAGTTTTCCCATTCAGTAGGATATCATTTTAATTGATTTATATTTTCTTTTGCTGTATAAAGACTTTTAATTTGAGGTAGTCCTAGTGGTTTATTGTTGTTTTTATTTCCCTTGACATGCAGTGGTATTGTTTTCCAATGCATCTTTATCATTGATGTTATAAAATGTATCAACAATGGTTTCTTTTATAGATTTTATTGTTTCTTACATAAATTTTTTAATCTATTTTGAATCTACATTTGTGCATGAAGTTAGAGAATGATCCAAATTCATTCTTTCACATGTAGTTATCTTTTCCCAGCAACACTTAATAGTCTCTTTTCCCTGTTGTATTTGTTTTTATTGATTGTATTTGTCATGAATTAAGTTATTGATACATATGTGGATTTATTTCTGAACTTTTATGTTGTGTTTACTGATTTATATGTCCATTTTTATTCCAGTGCCATATTGATGTAGTTTTTGTTGCTTTGTATTTTAAAGTACGGCAAAACAATGCCTTTGTTTCTTTCCCTTTTTAGTTCAGATTGACTTTGCTACTTGAAACCTTTTAAGAAATTTTATTCAATTTCTTTAAAGAATATTACTTGTACTTTAATAGGATTGGTTAAGTCATATATTGCTTTTAGTAGAATAGTTCTTTTGATTCTATTTATTATCCCCATTTGTGATCATGGAATGTCTTTCTACCCCTTAAAATCTAAATCCTTTAATAGCATTATTTTCACTCTAGTGTTTTACCCATTGGTTAGGTTAACCCCGAGTTATTTTACTTTTTTTTGAAATGATTATGAATGGAATTATTTTCTTAATTTCTTTTTCTTTTCATTTGTTGTTTGTATTTAAAGGGCAACAAATTATGCTGATTTTGTAACTTGCCACTTTTCCATATTCATTTATTTTTTCTCATAACTTTTAGTGGCATCTTTAGAGTTTTGATATAGATATGATATGATATGATATAGAAATAATACAAATAATGACAGTTTTATTCTTTCCATCTTGGATTCCTTTATTTTCTTTTGTCTTGATTATTTTGACTATACCAAGAATACTAAATTAAACCAAAGTGTGACAGTGAGTATTCTCATCTTGTTTTTGATCTTAAAGGGGAAGTTTTCAGCTTTTTATCATTAATTATTATGTTGGCAATAGGTTTGTGACATATGGTCTATATTATAATAACTTAAATTCCTTCTGCTGCCATCTTGATTATAGATTTTGTCATAATCAAATGCTTTCTCTGCATTTATTGATGTTAATCATGATTTTTATCTTTACTACACTTTATATACTGTATTACATTGAATGATTTATGTATATTAAACCATCATTTTATTCCTTGAGTAAATCCCATGTGATCATGATGTATAATCCCTGTAATATATTATTGAAGATTTTTGCATCAATATTCATTAGGGATACTGATCTGTAATTTTCCTGTGCTATCTCTCTCTGGTTTCAGTATTAAGGTAACATTAGCACTGTAAAATATTATTGGGGAGTATTCTCTCTTTTTGAATCTTTAGAAAAATTTGAGTAAGATGGGTCTAAGTGTTTCTTTATAGATTTGATAGAATTCCAGTCAGCCCTGGACTTTTGTTTTTGACAAGGTTTTTGATTACTGTTTCCGTTTCCATGGTTGTGATCAGTTTATTTAATTCCCCTGTTTCTTATTGGTGTAGTGTTGGTAAATTATATTATTCTGGAAATTTGTCCATTCCTTCACAGTTATTGAATTTGTCAGCATGTGGTTGTTCATAGTAATCTCTTAGGATCCTTTGAATTTCTATGCCATCTGTGGTCATTTCTCCTTTTTCATTTCTAATTCTATCATTCAATTCTCTCTCATTTCTCCTTTTTCATTTCTAATTTTATCATTCAATTCTCTCTCTCCCTCTTCTTTCTCCCTCTCCCTCTCTCTCTCTCTCTCTTGCTCTCTCTGCCAAGTTGGAGAGATCCTAGCTCCTGAGTCACCTAAGATCACTTGGTCCCTGGAGCAGGTCATTTTCTCCATGCCTCAGATATGCATCACCTCTCTATAGCATTGCCTCCAGTCCAGTTAAATGCCCAGCCATCAAAGAGCAGCTTATGTGGAACCTGAAAGGTGGAACCTGAAATTGGGTAGAACAGCTGGATACAGAATTTTTCCATGAGAAGCCTATTCAGCTAGGTATAACATTCCTCTAACAAAATAATACTAGGGTATTTTAATGTTTCATTTTTAACTATGGGCAGATCACTAATACGGAGAATAAATAAGGAAACTGGCCTTAGATGAAGAACTAGACCAATTAGGCTTAGCAGACATCTGCAAAACACTTTACCCCAAAACTGCTGCATACACATTTTTTTTCCAAGTGCATATGAACATATTCAAGATTATATGTTGGGACACAAGTTAATACAACCATGAAGACTGAAATAACTATTAAGTCTTTCTGACCATAATGCATAAAGTTAGAAATCAACTAATTTCAAAGGACAAGGAAATACATCCGATACATGGAAACTACATAATCTGTTGCTTTAACAAACACTGGATGAAAGGAAAAAATTAAAACAGAAATCAAAAATTCCTTGAGTATAGTGAAATCAAGGGTACACACTACTAGGAATAGCCTATGAGATGTAGCTAAAGCAGTGTTAAGTAAGAGGATAATTGTAATATAGGCCCACATTAAGAAACAAGAAAAATCCCTGAAAACAACTTAGTATACCTAATGCAACTTGGAAAACAGGATAAAAAGATCTAAAGTTAATAAGAGGAAGGAAATAATAAAAATAAGAATGGAAAGAAATGAAATAGACAACAAAAAGATCAGTGAAACTAGAAGTTGTTTCTGTGAGGAGATAACAAAATTAATAAACCTCAACTTAGGCTGAGATGGAATTTTAAATATCAAAACTTAGGAATTAGATTCCTTTAAATTCCTGGAACACTTGCCTTCTCCAGCCTCCTCCCCTTAATGTCCTTAATGATATTAAAAGGTGGGGGGGGCTTCTTCCATTCCCCCCAGGACCTGAGATGACTGACTATGACTAGGAGATTCAGGATGACACACATCACATATAATGACTTAGCCGCTAGCCTAAAACAACCTCTGATACTCAAAAGTGGAGCCTAGTGCTTTCACCCTTTCTTTATTATCATCATAGGTTATCAGGAGTAATCTGCATAATTCAAAAGGGAGAATGATCTCAAAATCTTGCAAAATTACCTTGGGGAGGTGAGGTTTTTATGCTTAAGTGTGACTTGTCACAGCCTCCATGTCTGTCTTCTGACCTCCAGATACATTACCCTAACAGCCCACTGCACTTGAAACCCATAAACCTCAAATCTCAGCACATCAAAAGCATAGCATACTCTCTTCTCAACCCCAGTAACCTTAATGTTAAGACCTTTTATTATAAACTCAACATGCATGCCAGACACCTGATTGTTCTCCCAAATTCTTCACCTTCTGCTACCCAAAAAATTGAGTCCTTTATCCTGATCCACATAGCACACAAGTCTGCCTACTTCTTAGACTCCATTGCTACTTCCCTAATCTGGTTATCCAGGCCCTCACCCTTGCTCACCAAGATTATTTTCACGGCCTCCTAACTATTTTCTCTGCCTTGTGTTGCTCCTTCCAGTCCATATCCCACACAGTTATCAAAGTTTATATCACACTTCACCACTTGGCTTAACAGTCTCCATGGTCATCTTGTTACAACAGAATATAGTCCAGGTTTTCTGAAGCCTATGCACATGCCTGTTAGAGTCAGCCTTCCCCATTCCTTTCTGAGTCAAGGTTCAACTCAGGCTTCCTTTTGGAAGCCTCTGATATTCCCCACACCGGTGCTATCAAGTGCTATCTCTGCACAAGTTCAGTAGCACTTATTGGCCCCTGTCTCAATAGACATGTTTTTGAGGTTTAAATTTAACCAAGTCTTATGTCAAGTTGTACTAAAGTCCTGTCTCAGTCCATGTCTCCTTATCACACTGGCCTTTAAGTCTCTTTACTCAGGAACCACATTCTAGTTATTTGTACTTTTCTGTTTTGGACAGTGCCTGACACAATGTGAGTCTCACATAAATATTGGCCAAATATAGCTGAAAATGTAAATTTACCTTTCTCTTTAAAGGGAAGTAATGGAATGAGGTTACAGTTCTGCCTCTAGGAGAGCTGGTGTGATCTGTGCAGCTTGTTAACCTACACATACGCTTAACTCCTCTGGCTCCACTCTGCACCAGAGCTGTGACTTTTAGCCCATCCCAAACGATAGCACATCAGTTTTAAGCATAACAGTGGTCTTCTCCAAAGGTCCACACCTTCCCGAGCCCTATCACTTGACTGTTCTGAGCAGAAAGTTTTAGAAAATTCAACTTATATTGACTTGAATGTATCAAGGAGTATTTGTGCAAGTACTAAGGAAATCCAGAGACATGGTGGAGATCAGGCAAGGCTCAATCAAGGCTCTGTTTCCTTTAATTGTTTTGGATGTTCCTTTTTCTGCCTGTTGACGTCACCCTCCAACTGACAGCAGAATGAGTGCAGAAATTTAAGGCTCGAGGTCATACTGGCAGCATCAGAGAATGAGAAATGATATCTAAAGAACTAAGGATCTGTTTTCCCAGAAACTTCTAAATAAACTTCCTGTCATGTTTTATTGTACTCAATAGAGTAACAGTCCTATTTCTGAGACAATCCCATTGACTGTGAAATTCTACAAACTGCTTGACTGGGAGTAGCCTGAAAAGGGATAACCCTTAGAGTGATCAGGCCCTCCTCTGGAACTGGGATTGCAGATGCACCCCTTAAAATGTATATGCTGCCTTGGAGAGGGTGGGTGCAAATCTAGAGCCTAGGGGAAGAAAATGACTCAATGTCCACTGTTCTGGGCAATATTCCCTTAACATCCTCTTTTTTTGGTTCCTGATGTGTCATAGCAGAAACCCTGCAGTTCTGAGGCTGTGGAATTACAATACAAGTTGATTTAATTCAAAACCAACTTAACAGTGTGCATGGCTGGGTTGTGTATAAGCAGGATAGGGGCATGTTAGGATGCTCTGTTGTTTCCAGCAAGGGCTTCTTCCTTCTCCTAGTGCATTATGGAATAGATAGTCTCCTTCCACCTTATTCCCAATCCATGAGTTGTTCCCTTAACGAATGTCCCTAAAGTAAGCATGTAATCTTTTTTAGACTTTCTGAAGGTTTTTACAAAGGGCAAGTAGCTGGAGATGGTAAATAGCTCTCTTCCCATTTCCCTAATTTTCTTACTCACTTCCTCCAGTTCCCTTAGACTCTATGGATAAACAAGGCTGATGGTGGGCACTTTTGCCTGGGAAATCAGGCTGTGGGCAACCTGAATCTTGAGAAGATGACTGATTTTCACTGGCACACACTCCTTTTATTCCTCCAGCAGCTCTGAAAGTTTTGTGCTATTGAGTCTATGATCTTTCTGATTCCTCCGTATCTTTTTTCCCCTCCAGATGTTTGACTGGATAAGCCACAACAAGGAGTTATTCCTCCAGAGCCATACAGAAATTGGAGTCAGCTACCAGCATGCCCTAGACCTCCAGACGCAACACAACCACTTTGCCATGAACTCCATGGTGAGTACAGACTATTCTCATCAGTGCCTCAGAGTGGTGGGGGGGAGGAAATGAGGTGCAAGAGGGAGGGGCAGAAGCACATTCCAACCTGAGTAAGAAAGAGGAATTCTGAACTTGCAGTGTCTTTAACATTCCATGTGCCCAGATATGGTTCTGTGTAGGACATGTGGCCAGCCAACTATTCTTACGGTAGGTCTTTTCTGCCTCTATGTTCTCTTTCACGCCATGAAAGGAAGGTGCTAGGGTGATAAAAAGCATTAACTCAGAGTAGAACTAGAAGGGTTAACCATCAGCTTCCCTCTACTGACTTAAGCAGCACTTCTGGTTCCTTCGCAAGTGCAAGTTGCTGAGTTGGGAGGATATGGACCTCAGAACATATCACACTGGAAAAGGTTGAGTGATGGGACTATTTAGATTGGAAAAGATTAGTCTTAAAAAACACATGGCCTTAAGAGTGAATACCTTCTTAGATAACTAGAATTTTTGAGGTATATTTTTCCGTTATCAATGAAACAATTATTAATGAAGAAAAGCTTGAGCCTTCTGGTAACTCAAATAAAATAATTTCTGAGAGAGAAAAAAAAGAGAAACACACGATTCCTGCTTTCAGATATGTGAAATGCTACTTGGAGAGAAGAGAGTGGCATTGCTTTGTGACTATCTAGGAGACATAGCTGTCCAAAGGGTGGCTGTTGCAAAGGGAGGCAGAGGTAACTCAGGAGGGTTATATATTTGGGAGTTAACGAGCCCCTCATGATGGAGTGTGTTCAGCAAGCACTGATATTTGAAAGAGATATTTGCAAACTATGTGGCCATAGCGAAGTTACCTCTCTGTGCTTTTGTTTCTTCATCTTAAATGGAAATAATACTGCCACTTTTATAGAGTTAGGTGGTTTCGATGAGTTAATTGTAAAGTGATTGCCATTTTATATTGATTCAGTTATCAGCTAATACACAGTTCTCAGTAAATATTGATAGCATAGTGATAAGAGTCTAATCCAGATTACACCTCATAAACCTAACTTTTAGGAAACTATTTTTTCTTTGACTTATTCTTGACTTTTCCTTGACCCCAAGACTCTCAAAATCTTGTCTGTCCCTTGAAGCCACTGTATATGAAATCCCTGCAGCCTAAGTGTGCCATAATTCATTCCATTTTCTGCCAGTTCTTCCTGCTTGTACTACTGATCCAAAAGAATGGTTCCACCATTTACCTTCTATCCAAGCAACAAATATGCCTTATCATTTCAGCAGGTGATTCTGTGGGTGGTACAAATTTTAGATAAATATAAATATGAAAGCCAAGAAGCCAGGGAGGAGAATTTAATATTCTACCCACTTGTTTTCAATATTCTGTACACTGAACTTAACATGCTGCGTAAGAAATAGTTCTGGCCTCAAGTTGTTCAGTGTCTGGTTGGGAAGATAATCCAGACAATTTGTAGTAGCTTGATCACAGTCATATGCTGAGTTAACTTGAACATCTCAGTAGCTTAAGAAAACAAAAGTTTATCTCTTGCTCTTTTCTGCAAACCATTCTGGCTGTGGGGCTCTCTCATCACGGTCACTCAGGCGCACATGCTGATAGAGCAGCACTGACTCAGATGCTGCCAGCTGTCCTGGCAGTCCGAGCATGCCATCGAGCCTACGCTGGCTCTGAAACCTTAGGCTTGGACATTGTGCAGGCCACTTTAACTCACATTTCATTAGCCAGCACAACTGCATCTAATGTCATGGGTGGAGGTTTATGGCCCTACCACACATTGGGGAAAAGAAAATGGGCTCTTTGTGAACAACCCTGATGACTGGCACAGGGAGCCATGGCAGGGTAGAAGGTAAAGTCAAACAGCTTGAGATTTGCATAGAAAGAAAATTTCTGGTTGCAGAATAGAAGGTTATTGGATCAGGCAGGAAAAACATCAACATTGATTTTGTTACCAGTTTTAGCCACAACACAGTCCTGTATTTTCATATAAATATAAAAGCCCATTCCCTTCCAACTCATCTCCAATAATTATGTCTCACCCCTGACTCGCTGTAGTCGCAGAGGAGCAAAGCAATTGATCACAACTGGTTAAGAATGTGAACTCAAATCTAGTTAAGTTTGATTATCTGAGCACCTTGTATATTTCCCCCAGCACAGTTACAAATTCTGTACTAGAATCTTCATATCACCCAACTGCTTGTCCCTCAAGCAGACTAACTTATTTTAATAAGGAGCAAAGACAAACATAATTAGAGAGGTAAGTGCCACCATGTCTCCCAAAACAATGAACTAGAAAGCTAAATAGAGCCTTTGGCTTTGAGTTATCTGCACCACTGCTCTTCTGTGTTAACGTGGATAACTGAGGGTTAAGGACACATCAAAAACCCTTCTTCTGGCAAATTTACTTTTGAAGTGTCCATTTTCAGGACAAAAATGGTGGAAAGTTATTGAAAAGAAGCATCTCTTGGAGCTGGGAGAGAGGGAAGAAGAGATTTAATACAGAACAGCCAATTAACCTGTTTCAGCCTAGTCTCCCACCACCATGAAAGCCCATGCGAGGCCTCTTTCCTCTGCCTAATCTAGGTCTGCTCCTGGCTACAAGGCAATGAAAGGGAAATCCCAGGGTTGTTCTACCGAGTAGCTTGAGCACAAGAGCTGTAAAAATGCAGTCCCATGCCTTTGTTAACTGGAACATTTACAGGTTTATTATTAAAAGGAATTTCCACAAAGAGGAATGTCATGTCAGCATCTCAAGCAGGTGAAAGGAGGGAATTACAGACTCCTTTTCTCTGGTCTGAGTGATGGATGTTGCTGCCAAGAAACACATGAATGCAAGCAGCTACTGCTGGAGCCCAACCACTGTAGGAATGATCAGTTCCTCCCAGGCATTGGGAATGTGGATTGTTCTGTAAATTCACTGGGGCATTTCTATTTCTGTTCTTGGAAATTAATACACACACCTATACATGTATCCACATATCTGCTGACATATAGGTCATGTAGCACATTGTGTTTCAGAAGAGTTCTTTGGTACTAAATCCTGTTTGACTATTGAAATAGATGAGTGATTTCTTACTTTGGGGTGAGGTCACAGACCCCTTGGGACTCTAAGAAGGTTGTATGCCCTCTCCCCTGAGGGATGTATGTTTGTATATACACCCACAAACTTTTATAGACAATTTTACAGGATGCAAGGGATTCCTAAAGCCTACCAATCAATCTCCCCAACTAAAGACCCATGGCTTCTTTTTTCACCTACTCAATAAACACTTGAGAACCAGTCATTGTGCTCGATGTAGGCATACAGTAGTGAACAAAGCAGAGATGATTTTTCCAATAAAGGATGTGGGATACATGATTTGACCAGGCTTTTTCTGTCATTAGCCCTATAACTAGCCCCGGTGGTGTTGCACCCTCATGATTGTATCTGCCTGGGCCTAGTGAGTGTGCATGAGTGAGTGGGCACACCTGGGCCTGGGAGGAAGGGATAAAAGGGCAGCCTTTTATCATTAGCCCAGGATGAGGGAGCACATGAAAAGAGAGGATACACAAGTAAAAACACAAGAAAGAGCATGAAAAAATGCCAAGAAAAGGCCAGAGAAAGAATGTGAAGATTCCTGGAGGGCTGGGGGACCCACTTGCCTCCCAACCCACCCCTGCCCTGGCCCTGCCTGATATGCCTGTATGACTCCCTAGAACCAACAAAACCTATGCACATTGCTGAGCCTGGTGCAGAGAGTCCTGCGGAGAGGTTAATCATAATCTCATAAATTAACAAGTAATTTCAAGCCAACAAGTCTTACATTGAAAGAGTAGGGAATGTTCTAACAGACTCAATTTAAATGAAAGGGAGTCAAATATAGTTTATTTTCCTATTGATGATCTTTGAACTGTAACAAACTTAAGAATGTGTAATTTAAAGAAACCCCAGGCATATTATTCTGTAAATGAAAATGATCAGTGTATAAAACTTACCTAACCTACCCCCCCCTTTTTTGAGACTAGCTCTTGCTATGTTGCCCAGGGTTATCTTGAATCCGTGGACTCAAGTGATCCCTAGCCTCAGCCTCCCAGGTATCTGGGATTACAGGTTCATGCCACCACGTCTGGCTACTTTTTTGGGACCAGGTCTCACTATGTTGCTCGGGGTTCTCGAACTCATGGACTCAAGTGATTCCTAGCCTCAGATTACCTCACCTGTACCTGGGATTACAGGTGTGTGCCACCGTGCCCAGCTAACTTACCTAATTTTTAAGTTTTGACTTCTCACATCTATTTTCCATACTGGTCAGAAACCAACCTTCAACTGAGATAATCATTACTGAGAAATAATTGCATATTATTAAGTCTTAAGTTTCCTAAGTTTTGATGGGGAATCAGTACCAATAAAATTCATCAATTATTAATGCACCAAGAGTATGGGAATGATATTCTCAGGACCATGGTACTTAAGCAATTGTGAAAGAAAAAGGTTAAAATTCTTACCATGTTTTTTGCACTTCCCACTGTGTATCCTCTTCTTTTGATCTTCAAATAGTAACAGTAACAAAACAACCCACCTACTAAAACAGTAGGAAAATATTCTCTGGCTTCTCATAGTGCCACCTCAAGTCAGCTTTCCTAAGCCATCTGGGCCCTCCTCCTTAATTCTGCTTTATGTTCTAAAAGCCTTTGCCACAAATTCTCCCCAAGGGTGGCCTTTCCTCTGATGGGACTGTGGGCAGATGAAAGTAATGTTGGATTGTAATATGCAGCCAAACAACCCTATAGTCACCAATGGTCTAGTTCCTCATGCAAAAGATGCTCACAGGAGTACATACTCACATAACAACCTCATTTACAATTTTAATTAGTTGGTTCTTCAGGGGAAAAATAAATTGCTAATGTTTTCTGTCTAGAGTTTTAAGAGATGAAATGATACTCATTTTTGATCATTGTAACTGTGAGGATCCATGTTAGTGATACCACGTACAGCTGGGCGGTAGAAATCTCCCCTGCTGCAGAGTATTTGCTAACTGCTTTAGTCCTATTAATTTGCTCACCTGAAGCCCATATTGCCACTTGGTGGTGTGCAAGTCAGACCAATTTCAACAAAGCCTGTGATGTTCTCTCTTCTTTTGAGGAAATGTCCTGAGTGGTGGCACCAAGGGAAAATCACATCTGGTACAAGAGAAATAAAGATTCTGAGCACTACCCTGCCTCCAAAGAGGCAGCACTTCTGTGATGACACTATTCTATTTGATATAGACACATGCATTCACACTCACAACACACACTGTTGTGATGCTGAAGTTGTCCCAGGTTTGACCCTGTTATTGTTGCAATGTCCTATTTGTTTTAATAATTTTTTTATTTCAAAAAGTGTTGCAATTTAAAATATAATTTTTAGTATTTTTAAAAAAGAATCAGATAGTAAACTTATTAAAATTACAGACATCTTTTTGACTTTCACTTCACTTCTAGAAAATTGTAATCTCTAGGAAATGGGATCCTAGCAACTGGATCCCATTTAACAAATTCTTCTGGTAATTTATAAGCACATTAAGATAACTGTTGTTTGGTGGAGATCTACACGTACAAATAGTCACTCCTTAAAATGAACCATCACAGATTCTGAAAGTGTATCTACTTCTGATACAGGGTAGTGACGCAGTTAAAAATTGTATGTGTGCCAAAATACCTTGGTGGGCAGAGTCTGAGGAAAAGACCCCTGCTAGAGAAGGAGCAAGAAGCACCAAAGGGCACATAAAAAGGAGGAGCAAGGGGAGAAAAGGGAAAAGGAGAGAGACAAGAATGGTGAAATGAGAGAACAGGCCCACGTGACCTGGCCAGGGGAATCCCCCTAGAAGAATGAGCTGGTGGTGGCAAGGAGCCATGGTGGGAGAGTAGTCGGCAGAGATGTAGCCGGTATGGAGTCAAATGCCAGAATGGCAGGCCGGGGGTGACCAGGAACTGCTGAGGGCAGGCCTGGTGGATTTGACCAGATGCCACCAAAGGCAGGCCTGGTAAAGGAGCACATAGAGCTGCAGCAAGGCGACAGATTTGAAAGGCTGATTTGTGCATCAGCAATTGTGGAAGAAATTTGAAGTGCCTTAGTGAAGTGGAGCAGCTCTCAATGCTGCAGAGAGAAAAAGCAAAGAAAAGATACTGGAGAAGGACTGGACATTGCAGGGTGTCTAAGGTTTGGAGGGGCACCATCTTAGACATGTGTTTTGGCATTTCGGACTAAACGGTAATTGGGGTGAAATAACTGGCCATTTGTGGCCTTGAGGACTTTCCTTTTCCCTGTTGAATTCCCTTGTTAATTAACCCAAAAGAGACCTCAATGTGGGTACAAAGGGACACCTGTGCTCGGATGTTTACTGCAGCACAATTTATAATTGCAAGGTCATGGAAGCAACCTAAATGCCCCAAAACAGATGACTGGATTATAAAAATGTGGAATATATACACAATGGAATATTACTCATCAATTAAAAATGACAAACTCGACAATTTTATAACAACATGGATGTAGTTAGAAGAAATCATATTAGCAGAAACAAGTCATAAAGAAAAAGTCAGCAAACAAATGGTTTCACTAATATATGGGATACAGTGAAAAAAATAAACAAAAGACGAGGGAAAGTCAAAACAAGCTAAGCACCAAACTGAAGTGTACAACTTTGAGCAGGAGGGAAAGGGGAGGTTGGGAGGCATAAACCCCTGGGATTACAATGTTGTGAAATTTATATTTAAATTAAAAAAAACCCTATCATTTAAATTGCGTTGTGACTTTGGCAGCTGCTTGCACATGGGTGGAAGAACCCTCAATAATAAAAATTAAAAGGAGTGTTCCCCTCATCTAGTAACACTTCCACCATTATAGTATGAAGAACTTCACAGATCCATTCTCCAGATGATATCAGTTATCAAAAAAAAACAATAAATCTCTCACTCCAGCATGCCAAAGGAAAAAGAAGTGGCACTTTTAAAATCCAGCTTTTGCTCCCAGGTTCTTCCCACCTATGCACTTCTTTTAAAGCAGACCAGGTTCTTAATGTAAGCACACTGAATTTATTCACGACATTTTAAACAAGTAAATGAGCAAAGAGTCCCCAATATTGAGGGTGGGGGACCCAGCTTTCTCACCACACAGTTCAGTCAAAGACTCTCAGTTCAAGTCCACTTGGGGGTGTCCTTCAACCATCAGGTCAGAGAAGATAATGATGTCTTCAGTTCCAGTGTCCTCAGTTTCTACAAGGTTCTTCAAACTTTTGTCGCAAATACTGATGCGAAATCAACTTTCCAAATCCCTAGCTTTCTCCAGGGACCAGCTCTTCAACTTTCTAAGAAGAAGAAAAGCTTGTTTTGTTTTCTTTCCTGTGCCCCCTCTTGCTCCACCACCATGCACCTTTCTTTCCCAGACCCACTGTTCTGTCATATCTGGCTACAATACTGCCCACCCAGGCAGTGGCCCCTTTGGGCTTCTCCAGCTGTCACTCTGTACATCCGGCCATAACATGGCTCCTGGCTACCCTACACACACCGTTTCGGGGCCTCTGACTACCCCAGCCATGACCGGCCATGCTTTCTCACTGGACCCGCCTTTGGCGGAGTCTGGTCACCTCTGGCCCGCCATTCTCTGGTGTCTGACTACTGCCAGCTACTGCCGGCCACACGCCTACAAGCCGACCTCTCAAAGGCCTCTGGCCTGCTTGTTGTCCAATGTATAACCATACTAACTCCCTTGCTAGCCACCACCCCTTAGCGCTTCCTGTTTCCTCTGGCAGGGTCTTTCTGTCAGACCCCTCCCACCAGGGCAGCAATGGTGCAGTCCCATTTTCCCAACTTTTTATTTTTTCAACTGCCTCACAACTGCCTCCCAGCTGTTCAGCTGTGTCACCCACTGTCGCACTGAAATGATGAAAATTATTTTATAAAACCATTTACAGTCTGGAAATGTTCCTAAGTGCATACAACAAATGAAAAGTGTTTAAAAAATCTATTAGAACTGAATAGTAACAATAAGTCTGTGGCATTTGACTCAGGACCCACTGTCTCCTGCTATCTTCTCAGCTCAGATGAAACCACATTCTAGACACTGTGCTTACTTTACCCAGCTGAAAGACAGTTTTATTTATCCTGCCCCAAGTCACGTGTTACTGAAGCTGAGCTTGGGTGAGTCGGGACAAGAGTTGGTGACTCTTCTGTCTATGCCCTGCTCAGGGAATTCAGGCTCCCAGTGGGACCCCCTGGACTCTCATCCCCAGACCCACTGACCCTTGCTTTAGTTTTTAAGGGAGAGGTTCAGTGCTACGAGAAGCATGCCAAAAAGACTAAGTCTACTGAGCCTCCCTCCACTGAGTGTCTAGCTCCTCAAGTGGGGGTGTCATTCCAGGAAGTGCACCATTGTGCTGAAAGCCAACTCCAAAGCCATGAATCAGAGATTTTGCCTAGGCACAAAGAGAAACTGAAACAGAGAGCTCCAAGTCTTTCCCAGAAGTAACTGACTTTTTTACAACAGAAAATTGACAAGTTCAACCCAAAAGCACTCTCAAAAATATCCTTAGGGAGTTTCTGAAAAGCCAAAGGGAAAAAAACTGGTAGATTTATTGGAGATATAGAATATATTATAGACTGACTGGTTTGCCAGAATGCTGAAAGAAAAGACCTTTGGGGGCCACAACAAATCTCATTCACTGGCCATAGACTCATTCACTGGCCATAGACCTTGAACAGAACCTGATTTTGATTAAATAGGCCTATGGAGCAACTTCTGTCTCAGGACAGTGTTGAAAATTTGGTAATTCAATTAATTGTTGAAATTATGGTCACTCCACAATTAGTAGAGATTTTTGAAGCTTTATTTCTTTTTCTTTATTGAGGTAACATTGGTTATTAATTTAGGAGAATAGGTTCACACATCAGATGTATGTTACCATTCCACCTGAGCATCAAAGTATCCATCGTTTTTTGCCACAAAAAAGCCCCCTCCCACTTTGCTCCCTTCCCCTCTATTAATCTCAATTCTGCAGTTATATGTGTAGGAGTTGTTTTGGTTTAGTTTTGTGGATTCCTTTGTTTTGTTTCTCTATGTTCTGCGTGAGTGAAATCATCCAGTATATTTCTTTCTTCTTCTGACTTATTTCAACAAAGTTTAATTCCTCTAGTTTTATCCATTTTGAAACAGAGAGCAAGATTTCATCTTTTTACACACCTGAGTTATATTCCATTATTATGTACATTGTATAGACTGTATATATTGTATATTATGTATACATCATTATGTATATTAAATTTAACATGTGGGTGTGGTCAGCGAAAGAGATGGTTAAAAAAAGACTACAAAAAATTCCTCCATCCTTGGGTGGCTGTGGGCATACCCAAACCTTGGTGGGTTTGACTGGTTTTTTACATATACTCTTCTCTTTCTTATTGATTATAAATAATATATATCATTATATACCCCAGGATTCTCCTACCATCACATCACCTGTGAACCATATATATATATATATATATATATATATATATATATATATATATATATATATATATATATATATATATATATATATATACTCTTTTAATGACTAAAGTGAGCAACTGTCAAAGCTGAGATGGGAAGCTCAAGGTGCACCTCTTGGTATTTACATTGTGTAGTCAGCAGACTTTTGCTATTGTATTCTTTGTGCCTTTTGCTGGACACTGAGAACAGCGAGGCTCACAAGACACAAAACTATTTTCAGTAGCTTGCAATTTTACCACCTCAAATTCATGTACAGAATACAAAAAGAATTTTGCCCACTAGGGTATAGACTTCTAAGGATAGTCTTTCTTTTATTCATGATTGATTTCTTAGAATCTTTAACAATGTCTGGCACCTAGTAGGTGCCTAAGAAAGGCTAATTGAATGAATAAGGATATTAAACCTGGTGCAGCATCTGTCATAAAAACAGAGCAGAGTTTGGGCAGCTAGGACTCTGACCTGCTAAATCAATATGTTCATGGCTAAGGGAACCCCAAAGGCTGCGACTCCAGAGAAACTGGAACGAAGGTAAATGGGAGCAATAGCTTCCATCAGGAATAGGCCTAGGAACCAGGATGCCCAGGAGATGTATACTCAAAGTCCAGGAACTACTGCTGGACTGTATGACCTTTCAAATTTTTCCACTTGACCCCACTCATCTTTGTTTTTGAGGTTCTAATTCCAAAGATGGTGGTAAAGCCATCTTTACCAATGTGTCCTTCTGAAAAAACAAAAAACAAATGCAATATCAGGCTTGCTATTAGCACTGGGGTTCCTAAGGCAGGCTTTCTAGGGAAACCTGTGCTTGCAAAATATTGCATGTATCAACCACTAGACCTAATTCTACTAATCAGGTTGAACAGGATGCCGCATTTCTATCTCCACAAACAGCCTTGTGGGTGCAATTTCCCTTTTCTTCCAACTCAGTAGGAGGATTAGATTTTATTTTCTGATCTGCTCAGGATCCATGTATGATTCTTGCTGTTGGCACCATTGTCAACATTGTCAATTTGTCCTCAGGAGAAAGAAATGTGCTTTCAACTAAGCTGTGAAGCTGTTGTTTAAGGCAGCAGTCTTCCCTGCTGGTTTGTTTACCAGAGTAATTTGGAGAGCTTTGAAATTAGCACTGTATCTAGGTCCCACGGCCCAGACTCTGAAGTTGTGCTGGAGTAGATTGCAGGAAATCTGTGCAAGGGTGAGGACTAGATTGAGAATCCCCATTCCAGGCTGAAGAAAACAATTTCTTCTAGTTAGAGCTTAGCCCTAGGACCAAATGCTAAACCACCAGATTTTATTTTGTGGAATTGGAAGTAAGAACTTTCCTTCAAGGTCAAAGTATTTAGTTTTACGGAATATCTGCCTTTATTCCCGCTTCTTGTTCTCACTCCAGCTTCTCTAGATGCTCCACTCCCTTGTGCTTATCTAATTCGTTATGGTTTGGGCACTGGCATTTAAACCAGAAACAGAAAGCTGCTGACTTCAGAAAAGGTGTTCTCAGCATGATGGTGGTATACAATGCTGGCCCTCACTCCTGCCCAGTTACCTGGCTGGGCCTGGTTCTCTTCTAAAGGGCCTGACTGTCTACTTAGGGGACTTAGAACTAGTAAGTAGTATCTTATGATTTATGACTAGTACTGGTCTGGTTTAATCTTCTCTTTTGATCATTCATCCTCTTCAAACCCTAGATCGTCTCCCTAAGTCCCAGTTCTTTGTCCACAAACCTGGTTCTCTTCTCTGGCTTTAATCTCCCTGAGTGCTCTCTGGGTGCTCTTCATTGTGCTCCTTGGCTTCAGAATGTTTTCCTTGTCCCCTTGATATATATCTGCTGAGCCTTGTAGCTCAGTTTACCCACAAACTTTCATTCACACACACACAGAGCTGGTGCCGGTTCTCTATGTAGCTGTCAAGGAGTTAATTTATTTGAAAGTAAGCCAAAACTGACTCATGCCTCTTCTTTGAGGTCTTTTGGAACTGGATAAAAGATATGAATTGGTCTGTGAAACCTCGCACATCAGATGAGTAATGCACACCAAAGGGCCCAACTGTAAAGTACAGCATAAATAGTGTGCTGATCATTCTAAACAGAAGCAGCACTGCATGTGCCATTCTGGAGCATGGGCGGTAGCTGGCTGGGAGTACCAGATGAGGGACAGAGAATGATCAAGGATATAGGTGAGATGCTTACATTCAACAACCGAGAGGTCAGGACTCAGTAAGCAGAGGGGAAAGGTCCATTACAAAAAATAGAGGTCAAAGTCTATGACACAGTCAGAGACCCCAAAATGAGAAAGAGCTAAACTGTTTCTCTTAGCAAGTCCTTTTGGCTCTTACCCTCAGAATATATCCAGATCTGGCTATTTGGTTCCACCTCCACAGCTACCATAATGTCTGAGCTGCCATCAGGTATGACTGAAGTATTCTTCCAGGTTTCCTTGCTTCTGTGTCTGTTCCCTATGGTCCATTTTCCACACAGTTACCTGAGAGATTCTCCCAAAAGTTAAGTATATCATATAGTGCCACTCTTCTCAGAATACTTTAATGTCTCCCTAACGTCTTAGAATTAAAAACTTAAATCGCTTGCCATGGCTTACAATGTTCTGCAGGGTCTGGGCTCAATTAGCTTTTGAATCTCAGTCTCTGTTACCTGCTATTTGCTCCATTCATCAAGGGTTCTTGCTCTTTCTCAATCATTTTTCCATCTTGGTCTTTGGTCCTGCTGTTATCTCTACCTGGAGTCCCTGACCATCATCACATGCTTCACTACCTTACTTCACTCAGGTTGATCTCTGTCATCACCATCAACATCAGGAGTCATCCTGACTACTCTGTCTTAGATAGTATTTCTCCATCTCCATAATACTTTATCTTTCCCCCATTATATTTTATATAAAAACCGAAATAAGAAATGCACATTTTCTATTTATTGATGTATTATCTGACTGTTATACTAAAATATATATATAAGCTGTATGAGCATGGGGATTTTGTTTGGCTTGTTTCCTGCTTGTGTAGCATTTTACATTATTGAATGGCAAACTGGTTAAATAATCAAATAGGATAGCAGATATAAGACTCATGCAATAAGGTAAGCTATCCATTAAAAAGGCAAAGAATTGTCTTAATCCTGAATATTCGGTGGTTCTGTGGAGGCATGGGCCTTGGGTATACAGGTAGAGGTTATTTCTCCAAGAAAGTAAAGGGTAAGAAAAATTTTCTCCCAGGATTTTTTTCTGCTCCAGAATGGGCTACTCTAGGCTTTCCAAGGGCATGTCAAAGGCCTCAAAGGGAAGGCTTCTGTGCTATGGAAATAATTGTTGAATTCACTTTCCAGGGACCCTACTTCTTTAAGATAGGAGTTTTTGAATCTTTGGAAGAAATTTCTTTTCATCATTTCCCCATTCCTTGAAAGAACATTCTTAGCCAGCTCAGCTTAATTTCTTTCACATTTGTAGCAAAATAAAATGTATGGTGGAAAAGAGCATGAGCACTGGGAGCTAACCATGCCTTTGTATCTCCTTCCTAGCTGTGCAATTGCTAGCAAGTTACTTCAGTTTCTCAGGCCTGACCACTTCTGCTATAAATGGGGAATGAAGATGGTATTTTTTCCAAGGTTGAGATATGAGCATACATTTTAGATACAACATTCAGCATAATGCTATGCTTGGCAAAGGCTTAGCTATTAACCTAGTCAGGGTTAGGCATGCTGGAAGAAATGCCCCTAGTTTGGGACAGCTCCTCAGAGCTCCCATCTACACAGCTTTTCAAACCTTAACATGCATACATATCACATAGGGCAACCTTGCAACAAAACAAATTCAGTAGATTGAAAAGAGGTCTGAAATTCTACATTTTTAACTAGCTCTAGGTCACGTAGCTGCTGTAGACCAAGCTTTGAAGAGCAAATTCTTAGAAGAGAACATGATAAAATGCAGGTCAGTGTGTTTTCCTGAAGTCTTAGAGCCTTTGAGTCCAGCCGCTAAAGAGCCTAAAATTACCGCATCCTAGCCCAGAAGCTTGACTTTGTTCCTAACCATTTTCCTTGCTGGCATCTCTGAATCTGACTGCAGCTGTACCTGTCCCTCTCGCCTATTTTAGTCCCGCAGGATTCCTCAAAGATATCCACACATGCAGGAAGTCTCACTCAGAGCAGTAGGAGGGAAGAGAGGGGACTTTAGCTTCTCTTTCACTTAAATCTGCTCCTGGGTTTCCTTGGCCCTCAGACATATGGTTAGGCGCTTATTTTCATCACTGCTTAATGGTTTGTAAAGCAATTGCTGGAGGAGACATTGCTATAGTAAGCCAGGCGAGAGGGACACAGGGATTCACGGGCCAATGTTATCTTTGCTGAGCACCAGGCTGTTCCAGCTCCTTTCCTTAATCCACCCGACAGTGACAGATGGCTTCCACATGGTTTGACCTACTGTTTGGCCAGACCTGACCATATAGTCATCCATCAGCTGCCCTATTTGGCCCCCAAGAGGGCACCCTGTGGTTTGTGGGAAGCAGAAGTTGGAGCTCATCACATCTCATAACTATTGTAGTAACATTTCAAACATGGACAGTCCTTCTTCCAGATGTTATTATCCCAGTGTCCATATGTTTCGAGGTGGGATCAGCAGGTTTACATGAGAATGTTAAACTAATTAATCATAAACTGGTGCTTTAACAGCTTCAGGACCCAAAGTGAGCTTGTTACTAGCAAGATGGAAGCAATACATATGGTATTATTAAGCTGGGAAAAAGGAGGTGAGATTCATCTTTTTTCATTACTTTGGCACAATCTCTCTTTTTTTTTTTTCCTACTGATGTTACATGTTATTCATGAAACCCCTAAAAGTTACATGAGAAAATCCCCAGGTGTCTGTCTCCTTAAATGCACACACTTTGAACATGACAAAGTAAAAATATAAGTTAATATAAGTTGTAGGGGTGTGAGAAAAAGAGGGGTCAGGCCGACTATGAGGCCTGGGTCTCATTCCAGTCTGGTATTCTCTTTGTACTTTGAACTTGCCACTTGTGATTTAACAAACTTGTAAAAGTACCTACGGTTTTAAGATGTGTCTCCTTTATTCCCTTAAATGTAAAATGAGATTATTGCATGAACTTGGCTTAAAAAAGAAACTTAAAGGTGTGTTTATGTTATTTCCATATTAAAACAGTATTTTCTCATTGAAATTCGCTTTACTTGACTTATATATAAATCATCCTTTGCTTAAAAAAAAAAGAAAGAAAAGCTTTACCAGAGTAAAAGGACATGGGGGAAGTTTGACTATACCTCAGACCAAATGTATTAAAGACACATTAAAATAACTTAAAACTAAAAAATATTTAAAATACCAAATCTATTTAAAATATTCTACAAGTCCTAGTATTATTGTAAAGGAAAAAAAACCCACGAAACTCAAAACAACCTTTGTGTCTCAATAAAAAGCATGAGTTTGATAAAATTGGGCAGTTTGAATATAAATTCCTCCTTAGTTCCCTTACCTTTAAACATTTGGTTTTAATATATTCACTTCAGTGGCAAGAGAAAGGGCCATGGGTAACATACTATATTTCTGACTGTATTTCTTCTGTATTGTTTTAAGAACATTGACCCCAGTTGTTTAAAAAAAAAAGATATATATATATTCCAAAATTATTTTAGTGTTTTTTATATATATACACAAGAGAATTGAGATGAGAAAAGACCCTAAAGGGAAAAAGACCCACACCTTGTATATCTGGTGCAACATAAACATTCAATAACTGATAGCATTTGGGTGTACATCCTGCCTGTACTTCTCAGCAATATGCTGTGTATGTGTTTTGTATTCAACATTTTGATTTAACATTCAGCTTTCATTTAACCCAAATGGTTTTACTGAGTACCTTGTTCCTTGGTTAGCTGGTTTCCCTTCCTTTTATGGAAAAGTCTGTTCCCCAGGACTTTCTGGAATACTGAACCCCTCTCAGGAAAATGGTCTCTATGTGGAAGTTGTGCCTCAACTCCTGTGATGATCTGAAAGATAGCACAATCCATTTTGGTTATGATAATTTAAAAGCTGCAGTGATTAGCTGTTAATGGAATTGAGAACTCTGTGCCCAGAATGCATTCCTTACAGAGATGAGATCCCTCTTCAGTGGCTCCTTTCTCCCACTGTGGTATCAAAGACAGAAAAGGAAATGTTGCCCCTGGACAGCAAAGTGGAGGGCCCCTGTGCTCAGTATGGGGAGGAGGCTTCTTCCACCTTTTCTGTAACAGGAAACACGTCTGTCCCCTTGTGTGAGGACAATATTTTCACACTTCTGAGTACTCTGCATATTGCTAAAATATGCCACGGTAATGGAGGTGCCCTGTAAAGACTATCCTTGAGGAACTGAGGCCCTAAGGAATCCAATACCTTGGCTCACAGAATTAGTGTTTGACTGATTTCTGAAGTCTTTGATCTCTTGGTCAAAAAGGTCCTATGGACAAATGAAGGATCCCTTGAATCTTGGGTGGTTTTAAGATGTGTCTCTTTCTCGTCCCTAAATGTAAAATGAGATTATTGCATGAACTTGGCTTGCCTCTTGAATTTTAGGGGCAAGGTGTCCTACCAACAGAGGGAGTGTAGATGCAGGACAGTGATGACAAGCAGTGAGGGCAGTTCTGCTTGTTGTGGGACTGGGTACATGAGGGAGAGAGGGAAGGGGAGAGGAAGGGGAGACAGG
>PVHY01014833.1:0-37428 GCA_004024945.1 Uropsilus gracilis | reverse complement strand
AAAAAAAAAAAAAAAAAAAAAAAAAAAAAGAGAGGGTCTGGGGGACAAGACAGGGACACTTGGAAGTGAGTGGAGGAGTACCAGTAAGGATGTCCTAATGGGTATATCACAAAGTAAAGGTGTCCTGAATTAGAGGTGGCAGTGTTACTCACCCAGGTCAAGATGTAGGCCAAGAATCATACGAAAAGGCTTGGGTACCACAATGGTTGTGTTGCCAAAGTTGGTGAAATAGACCATGAGGAGAGGTAGTGAGGCAGCTGTGGGCAGCAGTAGTTTATGTCGCCAGCGCAGGTTCAGTACATCATCCGCGAATCCCAGGAATATCATGCAGCAGATCGCAAGGAGAGCACCTATCAGGGCCACAAACTGGGGGAGGCTAGGGCAGGTCACAGATCAAGCCTACTCCCCTTTTAGGTTTTTTTTCATATCTTCTGTCTTTTCGTTCATTCCTCTGCTCCTCACCCCAATCAAGTCCATTTAACCCCCAACTCTCTCGGGTAGCTCCCCTGCCCCAGTTACAGACAACCACCCCCACTAACCCACTTACTTCATGGTGAGGGAAGGCTTTACATTGCTCCTCCACGAAGCAGTTCAAGAAAGGGAAAGGGATGAAGCAGAAGAGGATGATGAGGAAAACAGCACCGCTGATCACTCCCAGGGATTCTGGGCTGTAGCCCAGCAGGAAAAGGGTGGAGGAGGAAAAGGAAAGGGGGGCGTGGTCATTCACTGGTGCAGGCATTAAAGTCACCAAATGGGGGATGGGGGCACCATTGCTGGAAGTGTCCGGTACACCCGAGTGTCCCCCTCCCACCCCTTCCCCAATCCTAACCAGTTCTGCCCTTCACTTTCCGAAGGTCCAGGCTGTCTAGTGGGTTAGTGTTGCGTTTCGGCGTGCAGCGAAGCACTGTAGTCCCAGCCCCTGACTTGCCCACCCCCTTCCTCAGTCCTAGTCTTCTGCCCGGGACCCAAGTGCCGCGCTCACATCTCCTGCCGGTCTAATTTGTTGAGGTCCTTGCCACAGAGTCGCGCGGCGATGAAGTGGCCACGGAAGGCGGGGATGAGGGTGAGTGTGGCCACAAACCCCAACAGCGAGCCGATCAAATTCACCAGCAGCGGCATTGGCATCGGCAACTCCGGCAAGGCCCACATAGTGACCCTTCAGCGCCCGCTCTGGCGCCTCAACAGCTAACTGGCAAGCTGGCAGAAGCCCCAAGCCCCCATAAGGAGCAGTCGTTTCTCACTGGCTGGGTTTTCCTGCACCAGCCTGAGTAAAACCCAACTTTCGCTTGAGTCACCCTGGGGACTCTCTCAAGGCTCTATAAAGCACGCCTGGCTCTGTTCCACTGTGTTCGTCTATCCTCGATTTCCGCCCGGATCTTGTTCGTGGAGCACTATCGCCGTGGAAGGCGATGGCAGCCATTTTTAATATGGGCAAAAGAAAGGTGAGTGATATCTTAAAGTACTTCCGTTGTTCGAGAGGCCGGTCACAAGGAGATATTGTAAAAGTAAATGAAAACAAACAACCACGGATACTTTCCTAATGTCATGTTAAAGATACAACCCACCGCGGAAACCCTCCTTGCCCGGTTCCAAGATGAACGCCCCCTGTACCATGTATCTGACGCTGCTTACACCTGGTTCCACGTCAGTTTTGGCTCCGTGGGCCCCTGTAGGTCATTTTTAAAGGGCTAGAACCTAGCGTTATTCTGGGGATGGGGACACTGGAGTTCGGAAGCAAGGGGATTCGAGGGACAAGAAAGTGGTGCTGATTCGACTCCTCGTAGAAAATCTGTTGTCAACATAGTCGGAAACCAAAGTAAACAACTCAATTCCGAGAAACACAGCTCAATTCCGAGAAACGCAACCAGTTTGGGAACGTGAAACGCTAAAATGTAGACACTTGAAAAGCTCCTCCTACTTCTAGTCCTTGATCCAGGTATTTTTCCTTCTACATCCCACCCACCCTCTGCCCCCCGCAGTAGCTGTTAGTTGCCGGGCAACCATCTCTGGCGCACTTTTTCACTGCACGAGCTAGAAGTGCCCTCAGGTCTTGGATTTCACCCGGTGCTTGAGTTTCCTAGGTCACTCCTTTGTGTCATGCTCCCCAAACCACGGAGGTGAAGCTGAAGCTATGGCAAGTGCTAAGGAAGCTGGAGAACGATACGCACGCACGGGTGGCATCTTGTGAACTTAAGAAACTGTCAATCAAGTTTCTTCCCCACAGGTTACCTTGCCTTTTGCTTGGCAACTGTTTCATTGTCATTAACACTTCTTCAGTATCTTCACTCTCTTTCATTCTCCCACAGTCTCTTGGGTGGCAAACGATTTTCATTCCTCAGAGAGGAAACCACCACCTGGGAGTCAGAAAATGACTTAAATATCCTGCCGCTTTGTCCCACTCTTTCAAATATGATATGCTCCAGGAATCAGTGTTGGTTGACTCCTTTATGCTAAAGACAGTCCCTCCTATCTCTAAGAACAGGTGTGAAATGTCCTTTCTATTTGAGGATGGTTCTAATTAAAAAGAAACTAATTATATGTATGTATATGTTTGTGTACATGTCATATATACTTTGTATATATATATTAAATCATTCTAGTAATTTATTTGATAACATTTTACCAGATTTTTGTGTTTATTATCCCACTGATATTGTTTTTCTATATGTGTGCATGCTCGCATGTGAGCACATCTGTGCCTCCTAGACCGGAAACTCCCTAGAGGCAAGTGTTTTCCATTTTGTAGGGTATTCCCTTGGAGCTAAGGAAACACAGTTATCTGTATAAGAGTATCATCATACATAAAGTTTAGGTCTGACAGGGCAATAGGAACACATGGAGAGAGAGCAACCGGTTGGAGCAGGGAAAGTGAGAGACTCTTGAGGAAGACTAATATCCTAAAGATTACCATTGCTGGCAAGAATGAATGGGTCTTCCAAAAAGAAAGTGAGACGCCAGGAGCAGGTGGAAAGGAGGAGCCTATGGGAGCCACAGAGGAGACAGCATCTAGTTATTTTGTTTGTTCATCAGGAGCAGGCTGAAACTCCCTGGAGGTTTGAGGTACAGTTTGTATAAACCTTCCTTCTCAGGCTGGCTTTGGGAAACTCTCTCTCTCTCTCTCTCTCTCTCTCTCTCTCTCTCTCTCTCTTTCCCCCCTCTCTCTCCTCTCTCTCTCTCTCTCTCTCTCTCTCTCTCTCTCTGTCAGGGATCATTAGTTGCCCCCCCCTTCTCCACTGGGGAACTGGTTCTAAGATAAGACACTAGGGATTCATCCTCCACGTATCCATGTTACCATCAGAACATCGTTACTTAGATACTTGTCATATAATCTGAAATTTTTGTTCCCATGATGGTAAAAGCCCAGTTGATTATCAGACTAATCAGAAGGACAAACAAAAATAAGCAAACATATGACTTGACCTCACTTGAACTTCTATGTATGCAGAAGTTCAAAGCATTTGCCTGAAAGCTGTAGTTGGTCCTAGGACTCAGATCAGGTGAGTTGTCAATGGTGTCAGCTGATTTCTTGGACTGAACACATAATGTCTGATATGTGAGTGTTCTATGGATCTCTGAGTGCTTTTGAGTAAACAGGCCAGTTTACTATTGTGTCTGATTGTCTGATAATATCTGTCCCCAAAATGTTTCCTAGTACCTAAAATGAAAGAAAAGGAGACAGTTTTGAATAGGTTGAGACTGTGACACTTGCAGGACCATATCTGTGGCTCTTTCCAGGCAGTTGAGTCACTCTTTTTCTTCCTGTCTCTCTCAGTTTGTCAAAAGTTGTTAGCTGGAGCAAGCCCCAAGATATCCCATTTCTTTGAGATGACATGGGTTTTCAAAAGATGGAAATATAAGAATTCTTAGTGTTTACATGTAAATTAGAGTATTTTCTGTCAGACTTCTTAAAATTACAAAAGAATTTGTTAATCCTACTGTGTATATATGGGAAACTCTTAAGGACTGGGGGGGGAGGGCACAGTTCTTAAGTTGTGTCCCCACCCCCTGCCCCCAGCCCAGAGTCTAGTTCAGCATATTTAAAGCACCTTGCTTGTATTAAAAGAGATGAGTAAGACAGGATACCCACTCTTAAGCAGCTTCCTAGTGAGTGGGAAAAGCAGACATAAACAACCAGCAAGATTATAAAATGGAATGAAATAAGTGCTAGTTTTAAGTGACAGTGGCAGGAAGATTGGGTAGACTGACTAGGAAAACTCGTCACTTAACTGGGAAGCAGTATTTGGCAGTGCTTAGTGGAGGAGTTGATGAAATAAATCCCAAAACTTAAAAGGATTGAGATCCCTGGGTGGAAGGAGCTGTGGGGTGGGTAGGGGGTAGGAGAGATTATCAGAAAAGATCCTAAAGAAGGGGTCTGGGAGAAGAGGTGCTCATAATGAAATTTTGTATCTGGATGAGAATTTCCTGCATACCTGGCCTCCCTAGCTTTCTTCTGTATCCCTGGATTTCAGCCCTGCATTCTCCCTCCCTTTATTTCCAGTCTTTTCTTCCCCTGTGATTAGAAAACCAGACTCTAGGAATCTCCACTGATTTTGGAGTCCAGTGATGCACTGGCAGAGCCATAGAGAAGTTTCCTTGTTACACACATACCCATCATTTTTTACAGTGAAATCCAAAAAGAATCCCAGACTATCTATCCCCCCTCCTCTGGCTCAGACACCCCGATCTTCCAGGTTCTGCTAGCTCTGCAACACTGCACTTAAGAAGGCATTATTTAGTCTCATGTGTTTATTCCTCAGACTGCTCACTAGATTGGGGAGATACTTAACACCTTTCCTGTCCACTCCTCCAAGAAAAGCACTATGCACCCCAAAAGCCCTTGCCATATGTATGTGGTGAAGGGCCTTTGGAAAGTGGGGTATTCTTTTCACTTCTTTTTTTTTAAGGGTTTCCTTCTTTTGCTTCCAGAAAGCACTGGCACACCCCTGTCCAATAGAGACTGAAGACACACCCTTTAATCAAGAAGAAGGGATGGATCTGCTGTGGCCAAAAGTATCTGTGACATCATTGTTTTGGGTGCTTGTTGGGATAGTGCATATTTGGATGGCAGGGTCTTCTGGCTGAATCTATTGATAGTCCAGTGCTACACTGCCAACTCCCTCCTCATTACCACCCCCTCTACACTCGTGCTCCATCAGGAGCTGTTACTATGGAAATATATTATTTTTAAAAACAGAAGCAGCCCCAGTCTTGGGAAAAATCTCCAGAACAAACCCACACTAGCAAGGAGGTTAATAAGGGGTGTTCCTGAGCTCTTGTTCCACAGGGAGCGAGGTGGTGGGGACGGAGTGGGGGTGTTTATATTCCACTTTCTATTCTCAACCTCTACCAGGTTAAGTTCTGCTTTCTCCCTGTCCGGTATCAGCTGTACCTCTGCCAGACATTTCTGTCGAGGAGGCATGCGCTGCACCAACTTACCAGGAGCCAAGCTTCGACCACGGAAAGTCAATCAAGAAACTGCCGGGCGTAGGGGTGTTGGGAGAAGGGGATGATGCTATCCACAGGGGTCATCTCCTCATTGCCACAGGCGTCTAAACTATAGGACTCTAAGGAGTGCTGGGAAGGGCAGGGGTGGCATCTCAGGTGAGTAAAGTTACTCTCTTCAAGAATTCGGGCGAGGGGGAAGGACCGGGCTTGTAGGATGGGGCGGAGTGGCTAGAGATCCCGCCTATTTTCAACCTGGAATTCTCCTCCCCTCCGGCCCTCTTTTAATGCTAGCTCCTGGGGCTCGCCCAAGCCCCGCCCCGAGCGGGTGCGGCTCCTTTAAGGGTGGGTGGGGGCGGGGCGCCGGCCGTGTTGTCAGTGTCAGTTCTGCGCACGCAGCCCTCCAGGAGCCGGTGCCGGCCCGCGAGCCCCCGCGTCTCTGCAGGCGATCCCCTCCCGGGTCCGGAGGCCGTGGGAGGAGTCGGGCGCTGGCCGGTGGACTAACCCGGGTCGGACTGCAGCACCAGCTGAGGGACCCTGACCGTGGAGAGAGGAATCGTGGTGTCGCGACCCCCCCAGGACCTCCTCCCCTCGACCTGTGACATCCACTACTCCAGCGCACCCAGCTCCGGAGAACCTTCAAGCTAGTGCTCCCAGCCCCGGGGGAGCCCGCCCCCGCCCCTCGGCCCGCCCGGGCCATGCTCCCCCGGGGCAGCGGCTGAACCGGAGTCGGGACCGCGACTGGAGCCCGTGCGGAGAATGGATCCGGACTGGGAGCAGCCGAACGTGGGCTTGCTGATTCTCTTTGCCGCCTCCCTGATCACGGTATTCGGGTGGCTGCTGCAGTATGTCCGGAGCTTGTGGCTTGCGCGGGCCCGCAGGGGCCGGGGCCCGGGACCCGCCTTAGCTGCCGAGCCCGCGGGCTCCCTACCGGAGCTGGGCGTGTGGCGCTCGCTGCTGCGGCTGCGGGGGACTCGGTCCGGCGCCACAGAGGAGCCAGGTGTCCGAGGCCTCCTGGCGTCTCTCTTCGCCTTCAAGTCTTTCCGGGAGAACTGGCAACGGGCTTGGATGCGAGCGCTGAACGAGCAGGCCTGCAGGGACGGGGTGAGTTGGACGGGAGCCCCTACGTGGTCCCCTGGGTCTTTCTTTCCAGGGGACCCTGCTTAGGTCAGGGGTGCTGAATGCGGTTGGGGATGGGCTGGAAGAACCTCGTGGCTTTTCTTTTCTCCCCAGATCAGAGAACAGGGTACAGCTGAGGTTGGAGGTTGTAGAAATCCAGCTCCGACCCAAATCTTCTATTCATGTGGGCAAGATACTCTGACTCTAAACCCGCACAAGTTGCTGTTCTCATAGCAACACTAATCCCTGTGCCCCAGGGCACTTCCGCCTAGCAGGGGGTGCTGGTTGTGTTGGGGGTGGTGACTGAGTGGTAGGAAGACAGGTGCACCTGTAGAAGGAATTTGCCTGGTTCTCATGCCACCACACCCAGTTAACATTTCATGTTCCAGATCCCCGGTGTGGTCAGGCAGATGCCCAAGGAATCTGAACTAACCCCTTATAGCAGTAATTTCACTGCTATAGTCTTAACACATCCATCTCCTTTATGTGGGCATGCAGTATACGTGTTGAAGGAAAGGTGTTCAGGTGGAGACTAGATTCATAATCCTAGCAGATGGGCCTGGCATTACCCGTGAGGGTCAGTCACAAATCAGCCAAGCCTACTTCCTCCCATTGCACCATGGGCATCTGGCCTCCCAGGAAATGGGACAGGAAATGTGGTCATAAGACTGAAGTGGGTTGGGAGGTAGACTCCTCCCTCTCATGAAGCCCCCTACCATCCTGACCCATTAATCTCTCCTTGCTCCCACAGCATCACCCCTTTCTCAGAGGGTGCTGCATTAATAGCTACTGGTCTAAAGGTTTTACTAGATCCCCAGATGCCTAGAATAGAAGTGGTCACTTAAGAAATTGCTCTGAGTCTTTTTGCTTAGCTGGCCAGCAGAAAGTCCAGATGGCATCCACCACTCTACACCTTGACCCTCCACCCAGTTCTCCCTGTACCTTGTCCCTAGGTCAGGAGTGACTCCCCTGGACAGCTGACTGAGTTGAACATTGACCTCCCTTGCAGGAGGTGGGGAGCCTGGGGGTTCAAGCATCCATGTCCCATTCCCCTGGGCCTGGTCTTCAAATAAGACAGCTATGGGAGCGGAGAAGTTGGGTTCCCCTCGTTTGCCAGGCAAATGAGTGCTACGTTTCCTCCCATCTCAAGACCCATTGAAGAGCTGCCAGCTCAGTCTGTGCCCCCCACCTCGATTCTTTTTCCTGTTCTGCACTCTAAATGGGGCTACAATAAGTTGCTATATTGTTGTGGAAGAATTAGGAAGCTCTTTTAAGACCTAAACTAAGCAGCTTTCTGCTCTCTAATACCACCCAGCTTGAGGACTTAAGCAGGCTCTTGCACCCTTGAACACCTTAGTTAGCTTTTCTTCCCAGTCCCTCTGTTAAGTTCCCCACAGCCATGCTGAGCTATGGATGGGGTCATGTTCTTGAGCCTCCACATCCTATTTATCTGGAAGGGGCTTAATCTTGTTTTTCCAGCTCTTGTTTCGCATAAGTAATCATATTGCCTTCACCCTTACTCAACCATGACTTTCTGCCCAGTTATTATATCTAGGTGGCAACCAACACCTTTATTGTTATTTTTCTATGTGCACCTTTCCTTGGAGGTTAGGGTTGGAGATAAAGAGGAAGGTAGGTGAAGAAAACAGAGTCACCTGATATTTTAGGTGTCTTCAGCTGAAGATGATTTTGTTTCTGAAATGATCTGGCTTCCCTGTTCTCAGTGGTCTCTGGCATCTGCAGGGCCCTGGAGAGGCGGGGTTCAAGAGCATCTCCTACCCTGAAGCCTTGAGCCAAAGAGGGGCCAGAAGCCAGCTTGCAGCTGAGGCCTCCGCAGTGGCAGGGCCCAGCCAGCAATTGAACTGCTAGCCCTGTGGGGGGCAGCTCCAGAGAACTGATCCTGTGCCCACATTACTCCCTCAGAGCTCCATCCAAATCGCCTTTGAGGAGGTGCCTCAACTCCCACCCAGAACCAGCATTAGTCATGTGACCTGCGTAGACCAATCAGCTCACACAATGGTAAGGGTCTCATGGGTCTTTATGGCTTGAGGTGGGCTGAATCCCAGGGCTCTCCTTACTTCCAAGTGTTCTTAACCTGGAGTCTATGAACACCTTAGGGATTCAAGGACTGGCTTCAGGGGGTGTGAGAATCTCACTAAAATTACACACAAAATGTATGTGTGTATAGATCCACATTATTTCTGGAGGGAGGGTGTCTTTGACTTTTGCCTGATTCTGTCATGGGTTTATGACCCCCCCAAAGGTGAAGAAGTCCCAAGGAAAACTGATTTGGGATGGTGTCTGCTCACCCATTATATGGAACCCTCTTCTTTATGCCTCACTCTTGTCTCCATGCCTTGCCTGTCTCAGGTGCTGCATTGCCAGCTCTCTGCTGAGGAGGTGCAGTTCCCAGTCTCTGTGACCCAGCAGTCCCCCGCTGCCGTCTCCATGGAGACCTACCACGTCACTCTGACACTGCCACCAACACAGGTGGAGGGGGATGTGGGAAACTGAGTTGGGCAGGGGACCATTCAATTGCCTCAGCCTTTTCAGTTTGGTTCCTCTCTGGGGTGGAATTTGGAAAGTGAGGGAGAGGGATCCTCGGGAGCTGGGAATAGTTGGAGGCATGGGCCCAGTCCACTTACTCCCTTTGTCCCTTGTCCTCAGTTGGAAGTCAGCCTGGAGGAAATCCCTGGTGAGGGCCTGCTAGTATCCTGGGCCTTCACAGATCGCCCAGAGCTCAGCCTGACGGTGCTTCCCAAGCTGCAGGCCAGGGAGGTAAGGGAACAGAGCTGGAGGGAAAAGCCAGAACAGGGAAGGGGAGGCAGAGCTGGGGGCCCCACCTCTTTTTCTTCTCCTTCCTGCAGAGAGATGAGGAGCAAGAAGATCTCTCTACTATTGAAGAATTAATCAAGGATACCATAGTCAGCACCCAGCCAGCCATGATGGTCAACCTCAGGGCTTGCTCTGCCCCTGGAGGCCTGGTGGGTAGGAATTTAAAGCAAATGGTTTGTGTGCATACTGGCCTCAGGGTACTATGTCAGGATTCCTGCCCTTTTTACTTCCTTTGGTTCTTAGGTATCCAGTGAGAAGTCACCCATGGTGCCCCAGGCCCAGCCAACCATCCCTAGACCTACCCGGTTATTCCTACGGCAGCTTCGAGCATCTCACCTGGGAAGTGAGTTGCAAGGTGAGAGCTAGAATTGCTTGGGAGGCTATGATTGCAGGCTTTCCCTGACCTCTGTCAAGGATATGGCCTCTCTATCTACAGTGGCAGCCTATCTTTGATCTGAGCCTCTTCTCACTTCTGCTTCCCCACAGGCACTGGGGAACTGTGCTGCGTGGCTGAACTTGACATCCCCATGCAACAGAAATGGACCAAGCCCGTGAAGGCTGGTCCTGAGGTGGAGTGGACTGAGGACCTGGCACTGTAAGGAGTGATGCCCCGCACCCCTACTCCCATGAGCAGGCTAAGGATCAAACCTTCCAGCAGAGCTCAGGCATGAGTCAGTTGTTTACCTGGGTGTGAGCCCCTATTATATGCCCCAGGCCTGGGACCTGGGGCTAGAGATATGACTGTGATACACCCTCAATCTAAGGTTAGCTCTAACCTCAGTCTAACTAAACTTGAGGCAGACGGATGTAAATAAAGAGAATGGTTTATATATAGTTTCTATAAAGTACCCTGGAAGTGCTTGGGGAGAGGGTGAGGAGCATTCATTCACACAGTGGAATAAGGATCTAAGTAGGCTTTATGGATGAGGTGGCATTTAGGTCATAGCTTAAGCAGGAGCAGGATTTTAACAGAGTATAAGAGTGTCCTTGGCGTAGGGAAAAGAGGTTAGTTTGACAAAGAGAAATGGTCTAGGAAGGGCAGGACTGAGGAAAGTTTGACTGTTCAGCTTGGAAGTGTGGTCTCTACTTGAGTCCTATCCGTTTTGCTTGGAAAGAGAGACTATTTAGAGGGTAGAAATTAGTCTGATTGAACACTTGTACCGTTTAGATACATCTCTCTCACTGCCTCTGACCTGTGATCAGCTCAAGCATGGATTCAGTTTGTTAATCTCCCCCTTCCCTGCCCTACCTTCTCATGATTACAGGGATCTGGGCCCCCAGAGCCGGGAACTGACCCTCAAAGTGCTGAGGAACAGCAGCTGTGGAGACGGTGAGTGTGAGGCATGAAAGAACCCCGCTGGGTGGGTGCCAAGCAGGGCCTGGGCATGTACCTGACTCACAGTGCCGCCCCTCTCCCCAGCTGAACTCCTGGGCCAGACCACACTGCCTGTGGGCTCCCCTTCTAGACCACTGTCTCGAAGACAGGTGTGCCCACTCACCCCTGGGCCAGGGAAAGCCCTGGGACCAGCAGCCACCATGGCAGTGGAGGTGAGAAGTTGACCCTTGGGGGGAGAAGGGAGAAACAGTGAAGGGGAGTCCTTGAGGCCCTGTCTCTTTGCTCTTCCACCCCTTGGCAGCTTCAGTATGAAGAGGGCTCCCCCGGAAACCTGGGCACTCCCACCCCCTCCACTCCACGTCCCAGCATCACTCCTACCAAGAAGATTGAGATGGACCGGACCATTATGCCTGATGGCACCATTGTCACTACAGTCACCACCGTCCAGTCCCGGCCCCGTGTAGATGGCAAATTAGGTAAAGAGGAGGCACCTGGGAGTCCAGTTCTGGCCAGATATGCTACAGATGCATGACAGTACAGGGAAGGGGCGAGGAGAGCCTTCCTACTGAATCCTTGGTGTCTGACCTTCCTTCCCTCCTGAGCTACCATGTCTTCCTCATTATCATTGTCTCTCTCCAGCTTCCCCGTAGATCACTCCATCTCCCCAAAGTTCTCTTCTGTAGATCCTCTGGATCCACCAGCCCTCCTACAGGACTACTGTGCACCCACCTTCCCAGGTTCCCTCTGTCTTTTTCATGAGTCTCTTCCCTATCTCTCCCCAGCCTCAGCTGCCTAATTACCCCTTCTTCCCTTAACCTTTCACACCCCTGTCAGATCTTCCAAAAAACACAGTTGCCTCTGGTATTTTTTTGTACTCCCTAGGGTCCTCTGGGACATTTCTCCCATCTTTAGGGGCCCCATGGAACCCCCATCTCCAGTGGCCCTTCTATGGCATACTGTCCTCAGTGGAAGATACTTTCCACACTCCCTTGCTGCCCGTGTGTCTTTCCATGATATCTTCTTAATCACCCGTGTGGTTAATCATCCCTTAGTCAACCCTGCCCTCTGAGTCAACCTAAGTTTGCAATCTCAATAAAAATTATAAGGGGTGGGGGCCACACTAAAGCACCTCCCAACTCACTAATCGTCCCCCACCCACCAGACTCCCCCTCCCGCTCCCCGTCCAAGGTGGAGGTGACCGAGAAGACAACAACTGTGCTGAGTGACAGCAGTGCCCCCAGCAGTACCTCCCACAGCAGCAGCCGTGAGTGGGGAATTGGGAAGTGTGTGTATTGGTTGGCATGGGGGCTCCAGAGTCAAAAGCCACCTTGGGTGGGGCCCAGGAGCTCAAATCCAAGAGTTTAAGTTCAAGTCCACGGAGAAGTCAGCTTATCCATCCTCTATCCCCAGCAGGCGAGAGCCACCTTTCCAATGGCTTGGACCCTGTAGCAGAGACAGCAATTCGCCAGCTGACTGAGCCCAGCGGGCGGGCAGCCAAGAAGACACCCACCAAGCGTAGCACTCTCATCATCTCTGGTGTTTCCAAGGTAACAGGGCTCTCAGGAGAGGAGCTGGGATAGGGAGAGCGCCCTAGTGGGTCACTCCTGCCCATTAAAACTTGTCCCTTCGATCAGGTGCCCATCGCTCAGGACGAGCTGGCACTATCCCTGGGCTATGCGGCATCCCTGGAAGCCTCACTGCAGGATGATGCCAGGACCAGTGGAGGTCCCTCTTCACCTCCCTCAGACCCACCAGCCATGTCCCCAGGACCCCTAGATGCCCTCTCCAGTCCCACGAGTGTTCAGGAACCAGATGAGACAACACGTTCAGACATTTCTGAGAGACCATCTGTGGATGATGTTGAATCAGAGACAGGTTCTACTGGTGCCCTGGAGACCCGCAGCCTCAAGGACCACAAAGGTGGGGAGATACTGACCAAGCAACCCCTCTGCCTCTCCCCCCATCTCCCACCTCTTATACCCAGTAGCATGACTGACCCAGATCCTTCTGGACACTTTTGTCACATAGAAGCCTTGAATTGATTTGTTTTCTCCTTCCCGGATGGCATCGCCTCAGTTCTCAGACTGGTTTAGCCAAGCTAGAGTAGAGAGGGGAACTTGATGTCTCAGTCCTGACCTGGATCCAACAGGCTCGGGTGATCGGAAGCAATGCCAAAATATTTCCCTTTTTTTCCATTTTCCTTTCTTCCTGGTTCTAAACACACATCTCCATTCCCTTAGATTCTGTACTCTCTCCTGTAAGAAGTCCTGCTGTGACCAACCAGGGGAGTGTTTCTCTAGCAGTGATCTAGTCTGTGGATAGCTGTGGTACTTTCAACTTCTAAGGATCAGAGGGATGAAGCATCCTCATCCCTCTGCCACTGAGTCCATCAACCACAGTGCTTTTAAGTCTGACTTAAGCTTGTATCACTTCTTGGGGTAATGGGAGTTCCATATCCAAAGCCTGCAGGGCAAGCACCTTCCACCTTTTAATGGTCCTGAATTGACCTCTTTGAAGTTTTCTAGACTCACCACTTCCTGCTCACATCCTGGAATTTGGTAAACAAGTCAGTGTCCACCCACTTTGTCCGCTCATGATTTTATAGGCTCTTAAGAGCACCCTCTGCTCAGCTTTTTGTCTTTCTACAGTAAAGAGGCCCCATGGTCGTTCTATCTTCAGAGGCCCTGTGGCATTCTTCCTCAGAGGCAGTAGCCAGGAGCACACACAGAGTCCCATGAGTATTCCCATTTTTCCCTTGAGAGAGACAAAGGGCACACTTTGATCCTACTTTTTTTCCGGAGGAATTCTGGCTTTTAGGCCCAGGGACAGGTTCTGTTCTGTATTGTCTATCCTTTATCCTGAGTTCTTTCTTTACTTCACCCCACCCCATGGGGCTTTTCTCTCTGCCTCAGCCTCTCCTCTTCCCTCCACAGTGAGTTTCCTGCGAAGTGGCACCAAGCTCATCTTCCGTCGGAGGCCTCGTCAGAAGGAGGCTGGTCTAAGCCAATCACACGATGACCTCTCCAATACAACGGCCACACCCAGTGTCCGAAAGAAGGCTGGCAGCTTTTCTCGCCGCCTCATCAAGCGTTTTTCCTTCAAATCCAAACCCAAGGCCAATGGCAACCCTAGCCCCCAGCTCTGAGGGCCTCTCCTGAGCTAAGAGAGAACAGGAGTCCTCTTAGCCCAGTTCCCACCTCCCCTTCCGTTTCCCTTTCTGGACTCCCAGCAGCCTGGGCCAGGGAGGCTCTCTGGGTTCCAGGAAGCCCTGTCCTCTCTGGGCTGTGAGGCCAGTTGAAAGGGTGCTTGCAATGGGAAGCATGTGAGAGGCAGACACCTGTTGCTGAAGAAAGAAGAGGAAGTGGTCGTTGGGGATAAGAGGTGTGGGGGGGTCTGACCTGGCATGTATGGGCATTCCTCAGAAATGTTTGCCTGTTGACACTGGCCCCTTGGAGGAGTCCCAAGATACTCAGCAACTCAGCTGGTCCTTCCTCCCCTATTTATTCTCTTTTCTATTTATGTCTGTGGTCCAGGACCCTTGGTGAACAGATGATAGAGGGCATCTCTCCCAGGTGACCCTTCTTTCCTGTCCCAGGAGGGTAGGCAATTCCCTTGGGGATGGGGCTCCCACACTTCCCTCAGGTCCCCACTCCCACCAGCACCAATATCTGCCTCTGAGGACTTCGGCAGCACATAGAAAGCCGGGCTGGTGCCCAGGATGGGGGGCAGGTACTCCCCACCTCCCTGGCCCCCCTTCTGCTCCTCATCCCTCCTTCCCTCTTTATTACCATTTTTGTACTTGATGCCTTCTCTGTGAGCAGTGGCTCTGTTGGAAGGAGGGAGTAAGGAGCCTGGTGGGAAGCCTTCCCCAGAGAGGTGGCTTTAGGGGCTTTATTTAAAGAGTGTGTGAAGATGGAGCAAGAGCAGGGCTGTACCTCTGTCTTTTGGGAGATGATGATGTCCATTGCTGTGTGATGGCTTGGAACTTAATTTATTAAATTAAAGTCAGATTGGAATTTATAAACTGGACAATGGGTTATCTTTTGAAAGATGACTGGGCAAAGATAGGTGCTTAGGTAGTGATATGCAGTAGACAATACACATATTGGGTCTGCTATGAAGTTCCTGTAGGGAGGCAGCAACATATAGAATTTAGGAGAATAAAAACGTGAAGTTGCAGCAAAAAAGTCAATCATGAAACAATATCAATTCACTGGTACCAGAATCTTTTTCTCTCGAATAAACTGTTCCTTCTAGGAAATAACAAAGTCCAAAAAACATGGACTTTGTTTTGTTTTGTTTTTTTTTTTTTTTTTGAGACTAAGTCTTGCTATTTTTGCCTGTAGAACTGCAAGCTCACATTGCCCAGGGTACCACAGACTCAAGCAATCCCCAGCCTCAGCTTCTTAGGTAGCTGGGATTACAGGTGCACGCCACCATGTCCAGCTATTTTTTGGGGACTAGGTTTCGCTATGTGCTCCTGCTGATGTGCCCCCAGTGAGACTTGAACTGTATGCCCCCACCGGCCGTGGCTTCCTAGGCTGCCACCTACAGGCATGCACCACCATGCCTGGCCTAAAACATGGATCTAGACTGCCTGAATTTGAGACCCAGTTCCACTATCTACCTATGGGACCATGGTCAGTTATGTAACCTCAGAGTGACTCAGTGTTCCCATCTGTACAATAGGAATATGTACAATGACGATAATAGCTATCATAAGTGCAGAAGAAATGCCAATTCTTGCCTCAGATTGGGAGGGTGAGGTCTTTTATATGGGTTTCAACATAGTAGAAATTTCAGGAAGTTATAGATAATAGCCACTCTGTGTCCCTGGTTCCTGTTCTCTGGAACTTTCTGCAGGACTTGAATTGGGTAAGCGGCTAGAATATCAATCAGCACACTAGACCAATGACAGAAAACCTGAGGGTACCACAAACACAATTAAGTGACCTTGAGCTGATGACTTCTTTCCAGATCTCAATTTTCTGATCTCTAAAGCACTGTAGTCACTTCTGGCCTTGTTGTTACCTCCATCACAGTGGGTTCAATTCATGTGCCTTTGGGTAAGAAGCATGGTCCACATTCCTGTAACAGAATGTGGGATATTTAGATAAATAGCAAAGTGGGTATTTGGGTAATTTTAATATAGTGATAAAATCAACAGCCTAGGTCATAAAACTCATAGATTTAGCAAGTTATTTCCTCAGATCTAAGAAATGCAGCTCTTACTGGTGGTTGGCAGAGGTTACTGATTTGTTGACCAATATGACAAAACTGAAGAACACACCAAACTTGAAATTTTATAAGGAATTTTTTTTTTTTGAGACTAGGTCTCTGTATGTTGCCTGGGGTACCACAGACTCAAATAGTTGCCCAGGTTACCGTGGACTCAAGTGATCCCCAGCCTCAGCCTCCTGGGTAGCTGGGATTGTAGGCACCCGCCACTGCACCTGGCTGATTTTTCAAGACTAGGTCTTGCTATGTTGCCCTGGGTATTCTTGAACCCGCAAACT
Organism: Uropsilus gracilis; assembly: GCA_004024945.1. NCBI lineage: Eukaryota > Metazoa > Chordata > Mammalia > Eulipotyphla > Talpidae > Uropsilus > Uropsilus gracilis. The sequence goes on along the minus strand of PVHY01014833.1, from coordinate 21,180 downwards.
CAAGCAATCCCAAGCCTCTTGCCTCCCAGCACTTGAACAACAGGCACACGCCTCCACGCCTGGCTATAAGAAACTTGTTGACAGGAGAGCAGGTATTCAGATTCCCACTGAACCTGTGAAGTCTGCTAAGTTGCCCAGAGCACAATGAAATCCAATATTTTACAGAGAAGAGCCTAATTATACTTTAAAAATAGGAACTTTAAAAATGAATGCAAAAGAAAGACAAAATAATTTCATCAACTTTATCTACTTAACACATTCAGAAGCCATCCACAAGCTTTGAAGAGTATGAATTATGCTCTAAGTTCTTTGTGGCAGCTTTTAAAGTCTTAGGATGTGTCTGAGCTATCCAACCAAAATTGTGGCTTGTTTTCAAGAGAAACAGATTGAGATGGAAGTAAACTATGCTAGACAGCAAGACACCGCCTCAAATTTAGGGAACATATGTGTGGCTCCCAGACTATCCTGAGATCTCTGCAGTATAAAAATTGCTTGAGTCTACACAGCTCTTTGAATGAAATATTTCTTTATGAAATTGCTAAATTAAAGCCAAGAGTCATCTCAAGTGGTGTAAATCTGGATTAAAATAAGGCTGGCATTTCATAAGGTATTATTACAACCATGCGTTTTGAATGAATCAAGCTGATAAATTTTGAAATACTTTTTAATTATATTTTAAAATTCCTTTTTTAAAATAGTGACAAAGCTATAATTCACTGTTAATAAACCATACACAAATGTCTGATTTCACTATGACTGCTATTTTTTTTTTTTTTTTGGGACTAGGTCTTGGTATTTTTACCCATGGAACCACAGGCTCATGTGGCCCGGGGTACCACAGACTCAAGCAATCCCCAGTCTCAGCTTCCCAGGTAGCTGGGATTATAGGCGCGTGCCACCACGCCCACCTGTTTTTTGGAACTAGGTCTCGCTATGGGCCCCAGGCAGGACTCAAACCGCCATCTCTAGCCCCCCGCCGCTTCATACGCTGAAGCTTACTGGCACAAGCCACCGTGCCCGGCTGACTTTGCTATTTTTAATGGCATCTTTAAAGCTCACTTTATATAGAACATTTAATGTGTTTCGATTATATAAATTATATAGATTTATTTTTAGTTTAGGAAATATTGAAAAATACAATAAAATAAATATCAATATTAATGTACTTTACTACGGTACCTAACTTTGTAAATGACTTGAACCCTGGGTTAAAGTGACAGGTTTATAAAAGTGAAGATGACACAGTTCCTGTCTTCCCTGACTAAACCAAGTCAGATACAGACAAGAAAACAGGCAAGTACGATACACAGGAGATAAAGTTGTAAAGGGGAAATACAGGAAAGGGACAACAAAAAGTCTTGGAAAGTCTTCTTGGAAAAAGAAACATCTTCACTGAGACCAGAAGAATGAGTAGGAATCAGTCAAAATATGTGGAAAGGGGAGAAGATTGTTTGGGCAAAGCAAGTGCAAGGAAATTTTATATTTTTAGACCTTTTAGAGGTGGACTCAAGATACATTGGAGAAGAATGCTAAATCCAGATGCTGAAGGCTGCACAGACTAGAAAGTTTCAGTAAGCTTTTGGGGCTTTGTCCTGAGAACAGGATGTCCATGAGTGTTTAAAGCAGGATGGTAGTTTGTGAAGATCACTTTGAACGCTCCGTGGGGATTTGGTGGGAGGCAAGAGTGTCCAGAGGAACCAGTTTGGTTAAGTGGAGAAATGTGAGTTGGGCAGAATAAACCGGGGCGGGGGCTGAGAAGGGGCAGAAGGGAGATGAACTTGAGACTTCCTTGTTAAAGGATGAAGAATCCAATCGATTGGCAATGAATTGGACGTGAGAAGTGACAGAGCCATCACCGGCGTTTACCGAGTCCTCCTTGAAGGAATTAATGATGTGGATATTCACTTGAGCGTGGGGACAAGAAAGGCAGAGGTCTGGAGATAGTACAGGAATATAGATACTTAAGAGAAGATAAAGAGGTCGAAGAGCAGAGGTAAGTCCTTCACTTTAGGCCTAGCTTGGGTCGCAGTGCCAGGCACCCGGTCTCACACGCCTCCGCCGGCTCACTGCCCACGTGTCCAGCTATAGCACTGAGCCACGTGGGCCAGGAAACCACACTCAGCGCCGAGCCCGAGCGCTGCGCATGCCCAGGGAGTCGGGCGCCGAGTCTGCGCGGTGGGTGCCATTCGGACTCAAGGGTTCCCAGGCAGCGCTTCGCTCGCCGCCCCGCCGCGCCCGCTGGGTACCTTCCCTGCAGCCCGCCTTCCCTCACTCCCGCCCCTTCCGTGTTTTGGTCGCGCACGGGTTCCGTCAGTCGCTGCGACCATTGGCTGGCGGCGGGATCCGAGGGCGGTGATTGGCAGTCGCTGGCCGTCGCTCAAGCGCCTCCCGGAGGTGGTTCGAGGTGGGAGGAGAGCTGAAGAGAACCAGAGAAGAGGGAAGGTAAGCCCGGGCTCTGGATTTGGCCTAGCAACATCGGGGTGAGCGCTGGGTGGGGTGCAGAGGCCAGTTTCTTCCCTCGTCGCCTCGGAGAGGCTACTTCTTGCAGCTCGGCTCCGCTGGCACCCTCAGCCCCTAACCTCTACCCGAACCTTCGCTGCTGGTGAGACACGATCATCACACCTTAGGTGGAAGGCTTCTGGGAAGCCTGCGGGATTTCGAGGGCAAGGTTTTACTCCCAGGGACGATCTCTGACTTGTACACGTCCGTCCTGATCCTGGAACTGGGTCTTACCCGCTTAGGACAAGCCTTCCCTGCTTCGCCTGCCCACTGGAATGCCTCTGTCCGATCTTTCTCTTCGGACGCTTTGTTTTGGTTCTTCGCTTCTCAGTCAGGCTTACCTCTTTGCCACAATCTAAATCCTTGGGAGGTTCAGGACCGGGGTCTTTTCTAGAATACCTGTGAGGGTCTAGTCGATGACTTGCATTACAGTACACTTAAGTATTTGTTGATTACTTCTTATTATGACTTCTGATGGAAGAAGTATTGGGACTCTCTCGGGTTGTCCTTTTGTTGACTTGTGTAGAATTCATGCTGAGACGGTCTAACCCTTTGGAGCAAGAATACGAGTAGCTACCACATACTGCATTCCAGCGATGTTATGCCCAGTTTTTTAATCTCTTATCTAATGTAGTCTGTAAATCAATTCAGTGAACTGGGTGTGATTATCCTACATGGAAAGCTGAAGCAACTTGCCCAAGGTTACATACCTAGCAAATATTTGTCCAAGCTTTTTTTTTTTTTTTTTTTTTTTGAGACTAGGTCTCGCTATTTTTGCCCGTGGAACCCCAGGCTCTCGTTGCCCGGGGTACCACGGACTCAAGCAATCCCCAGCCTCAGCTTCCCAGGTAGCTGGGATTACAGGTGCGCGCCACGAACTAGGTCTCGCTACGGGCCCCAGGCGGGACTCGAACCGCGATCCCTAGCCCCGGCCACTTCATAGGCTGAAGCTTACAGTAACGAGCCACATTGCCCGGCCTTTGACCGCATCTCTTGTGATACTAACATCTCATTTTATATTTAAGGAAACAATTTTACAGAAGTTAGGTGATATGTACAACAATAAATGGTACACATTTATTTAAACATTAAAAGAGATTGTGGTGTGGTGTGGGCTGACCCTGCAGATAAAACTGAATAGGGTACAGGCCAAGCTTTTCAGGAGCTTACAGATTAAAGAAAGCTGACAAAATAATTACTTAATAAAACCTGTTTGGGATATTGTGTATACTGTACAGCTCTCATGTCTATGGGGGAAGGGAGATTAGATAAAGAGAAGGCAGGCAGATGTATGAGGAAAATGGAGCCAAACTCCTTGACCTTTTTTCAATCCTCCCGCCCCCACCCAAACTCCTAAACTTTGAATTCTGTTTCCATTACCTCCTAACTTTGGTAAATTACTTAACAGACTTGGGCCCATTTCCCCACTTGTCAAGTTGAGATATTAGTGGTACCTATGTCAATAGAATTGTTACATAAATAAGTTTTTGTGCATTTACATGCTTAAACTATTGGTCTCTTAGGACCCTTACAATAGTGCTTACTTAGCATGTAGTAGATACTTAGGTGGTGTTATATTATTCTAGGCAGAGCAAAATCATTGACAAACAGAAGTTGAACCTGCCAGCCATGAAACTAGGAGCAAGAGCAGTCTGAGGGGCGGAGTCGTAGAGAAAGACTTCCTGGAATGTCATCATATCCTGACGTTTATGGAGTGACTAGAGAGTACAAAGCCCTGTGCTGATGCTGGGAATGAGAAGTGAATTGTGATGGTCCTTGCCCAGAAGCTCCTAGTCCAGGGAAGATACATTTCCTTCCATAGTAACAAGTCCTGTAATGAAGGTGTAAGAGTGCTGTAGGCATGGGAGGGAGCATGTTCCAGCTATATCTGGGTGAATAGGGTGCCAAGAAGGGAATTTGATGATGAGTGTGCAAGAAGGGGTCTTGATGATGAGTGCAAGTCCTTAGGCAGTTTTAGGAGAATGTAGGATGTTTAGGGAAGAGGATGATTGAATCAGATTGAGAGAAGGTATGTACGGAAAGGGAAGCATTCTGCTCTGGGAGAGCTTGAATCAAGGTGTTCTTATGCCAAATGAAATGAAGTTTGGAGAGGGCTCACCACATGCTGACACCAGATGGGCCCTCAGTATGTGTTACTTTCCTCACCTAGCCCCTAGAAAGGTAAACTGAGGCCAGTGTGAAGAGCTTTGCATATTATACTCAGTGGGCTTACCTTGTAGAGAGGTAGAAAATCAGATGAGGTTTGGATTGGTGTGTCTGATTTAGGAAGGTTTTCCCTACCCCAACATTATAAAAGTAGTCAGCACTTCCTACTAATAGAGCATCACTGTTAGTCTGCTAGCAGCCCAGTAACCCTGTGCCCTCTCCAGAGTGCCCTAGGTGACTGGATTAAAAAGAGGTTCTGGCTAGGCACAGTAGCGCATGCCTCTAATTGCAGCCTATGGAGTGAGGCCGAGGCTAGGAATCACTTGAGTCCACAGGTTTGAGACCTGCCCGGAGCAATATAGCAAGACCTAGTGTCAAAAAATAGCTGGGCATGGTGGCACATGCCTGTAATCCTAGCTACCTAGGAGGCTGAGGCTGGAGACTGCCTGAGTCCCTGGTCCCCCCGGCAACGTAAGCCTGCGGTTCCCTGGGCAACAAAGCAAGACCCTGTCTGGAAAAAAAAAAGTTTCTTTGGTAAGTACTCAAGTCTAGCCATTTCTTTTACTTGTAGGCGTGAAGGATTTTATATATTTTGTGGGTTTTTTTCCTTGTATTTAGTTGAGATCTTTCTCAGAATGCCTGGAGCTCTCAGGTAGGACAGGTAGGACAGAGGGAATAACGCTTCACTCCCTTGCAGTGTCCATCCTGGGGGAGGCGGCAGAAATAAGTGAGAATTCAAGGAGGCTTTGCATGTCCTCTTTCCCCTTAGGGCTTTTACTAGTTGTGTGATCTGAAATTCTGTGTTTTAAGAGGGAAACTATTACTCAAATTCGCGGCTGGGGCTAGGGGTCACGGTTCAAGTCCCACTCGGGGCAACGCAGCAAGACCTAGTCCCAAAAAATAGCTGAGCGTGATGGTGCACGCCTGTAATCCTAGCTATCTGGGAAGCTGAGGCTGGGGATTGCTTGAGTCTGTGGTACCTGGGGCAACGTGAGCGAGACCTAGTCTCAAAAAAAAAAAAGAAAAAAGAAAGAAACTATTACTCAAACTCAAACTCTGCTGTTGGAACTTCTTACATCAGAACTGGGGTGCTGTGAGAAAAGGCAGATTTTAAGCTTAACTCCAGCCTTCTCGAATTCAGATCTCTAGGGAAAGGGCTCGAGAGCTCTGCACTTGCATCCATATTAAAGATTGAAAACTTTGTTTTTTATTCAACTTTCTGAATAAAAAGTCCACACTTTCTGTAGCAAGTGTATTACTTGCCTAGGTGTACTTTGAACTGTATACACCCAGGTGCAATGTATGTGGGCTGATAAGGCCTCATGTTCAAATGTCATCTACACTATAGTTCAGAAGATGTTAGCTGGAACGGTGGGTTGAACTACGGGATAGGTTAGGCACAGGAAGATTGGCACTTTGAAGGTCAGGTGGAAGAGCTTCTGGGCTCAGCTGTAGGCTAGGTGGGTTAGAAAGTGTACAGACTTTGGGCAGTGCCTTTCTAGATGGGATGTTGCCTGATTCACAATTCATTTATTCAGGTCAATTTGAGTCTTAAAAAAAAATACTAAAGAATATGGACTTTCCAGCCGGGCACGGTGGCTCATGCCTGTAAACTTCAGCCTATGAAGCGGCTGGGGCTAGGGATCGCAGTTTGAGTCCTGCTCAGGGCAACACAGCAAGACCTAGTTCTAAAAGAATAGCTGGGTGTGGTGGCGTGTGCCTGTAATCCCACCTACCTGGGAAGCTGAGGCTGGGGATTGCTTGAGTGGTACCCCATGCAACATGAGTCTGCGGTTCCATGGGCAAATAGTGAGACCTAGTCTCAAAAAAAAAAAAGAATATGGACTTTGAAGTTAGCCTGACCTAATCCTACCATGCCACCGGTGTGTGACCTTGAACAAACTGGTTCACCTCTCCAAACCTCAACTCCTTATCTATAAATGAGGTTGCAAATAGTGCTTACCTCATAGGGTGGTGTTGGTAATTAAATGGCAGTGTAAATAAAATGCTTACTTTGATGCTTGGCCTGTAGTAAATATGAAATTAAAAACAAAAGATTTTGTTATCTCCATTCTGAAGATGAGGATGTTCAGGAGAAGAAGATTAAGTTACTTGGCTGAGAGCACATAGCTAATAGGTGGTGGGCAGAGAAACCTGGATCAGAACTCTGGTTTTTTGGTTTGAGCATTGGTCTGCCTCCCTAGGCATAATTGCTTCTCAGTGAGGTACTCTGGAGCTCCATGGGAAAATGTCTTTTAAAACTAAGAACTTTCTAAAGTTTTTAGTTCAGTGCTAGGTACACGTTCAGTAATGTTAGTTTTTGTTCTCCCTTCTTGAGAATACCAGGCAGCTTCCATCCTTATTGGAAAAGCACAGGGTTTCTCTCAGATCACTGGAAAAATGCCTGCTGGTTTAAGCAGACTGCCTGCCCAGTGTTCCCCTCCTTGCTAGCCACTTCACTGGCTGCACTTGGGGTGGATCCTTGCAATTGTTGATTTCTTCTTCTTCTAGGGTGAAGGCCATGCCACCTCCAGGGAAAGTTCCCCGAAAGGAGGATGGGAAAGTTCCCCGAAAGGAGGACCTGGAACTCCAGTGTGAGTGGGGATCCTGCTCCTTTGTGTGCTGGGCTATGGAGGAGTTCTGTGAGCATGCCACTCAGCACCTGCAGCAGCACCTGCACAGCTCCTCTGGGGAGGAGGATGAGGACGACGACCCGCTAGGTAAGGGGGTGGGGTGGGAAGCGAAGCTCAAGGGAAGGCAGAAAATCTGACTTTTCTTTTCCCAGAGGGAAAACAGCCTGGGAGGATGGTGATTTGTTTTCCTAATTGTGTTTCTTTGGTTTTTGGTGTATAAGCCCATTCTACAAGGATCTGTGAAGTGAACAGCGTCAGCCTTCCAAGGGCAGTTACTGACTTATGGATGGTCGCTTACCCTCTCTGCTTGTGCATATATAGATCCAGTTAGTTAACATTTGAATTTCTGTTTTTTCATTGAGATAATATTGGTTTACAATACTGTATATGATTTAGAGTAGATAATTTTTTTTCTCTCAAAGGATCATGTTGTATAAGCTGTTGGTAACCTGTTTTTTTCCTGGTAGTGTTTCTCAAATTACTTTTGAGACTGTCAGAAATACATTTTATATCATAATCCTATATACTACAAGAAAAAAATGCTTGTCTTTGTTAAGTGATTTCGGAAAAAAATGTTCTTTTTTTCTTTCATTAAAAAAAAAAAAGATGGTTTATAGTGTCTGTCACCCGTTCATGGGTGACAGAACAGTTTGAAAAATAATGCTATGAAGGTCGGGCACGGTGGCTCGTGCTTGTAAGCTTCAGCCTATGAAGCAGCAGGGGCTAGGGATCGCGGTTCGAGTCCCGCCTGGGGCCCGTATAGTGAGACCTAGTTCCAAAAAATAGCTGGGTATGGTGGCGCATGCCTGTAATCCCAGCTACCTGGGAAGCTGAGGTTGGGGATTGCTTGAGTCTGTGGTACCCTGGGCAACGAGAGCCTGCGGTTCCATGGGCAAAAATAGCAAGACCCAGTTTCCAAAAAAAAAAAAAAAAATGCTATGAAAAGTACAGAGGTCAGCCGGGCACAGTGGCTCGTGCCTGTAAGCTTCAGCCTATGAAGTGGCCAGGGTTAAGGATCGCGGTTCAAGTCCTGCCTGTGGCCTGTAGTGAGACCTAGTTCCAAAAAATAGCTGGGCATGGTGGTGTGCGCCTGTAATCCCAGCTCCCTGGAAAGCTGAGGCTGGGGATTGCTTGAGTCTGTGGTGCCCCGGGCAACGTGAGCCTGTGGTTCCACGGGCAAAAATAGCGAGACCTCCCCTTCTCAAGTTCTATTTAAAGTTTAATGACTCTGAGCTATAGCAGATAATTTCAAAAGCCAAATAATATATATGCAAGAGAAATAAGAGGATTGTTACATTTTAATATTAATTTTTTTCTTTGAGACTAGGTCTCGCTATTGTTCCCCAGAGAGCCACAGGCTCACGTTGCCCAGGGTACCATGAACTCAAGCAGTCCCCAGCCTCAGCTTCCCAGGTAGCTGGGATTACAGGCATGCACCACCACACCCAGCTCATTTTTTGGAACTAGGTCTCACTATGTTGCCCTGAGCGGGACTCGAACCATGATCCCTGGTCCCCACTGCAGCTTCCTAGGCCGCCGCTTACAGGCATGCACCACCATGCCTGGCCTGATATTAAAATATTTTAAAAAATTATGTGTACATATATATTTAGATTTAATTATATGTTTTTAATGTGAAATATAGAAAAACAGCTGGGCGTGGTGGCACGCACCTGTAATCCCAGGTAATACCTGGGAGGCTGAGGCTAGGGATCACTTGAATCAACGGGTTTGAGACAACCCTGGGCAACATAGCAAGACCTAGTTTCTAAAAAAAATTAAAAAAAAAAATATATATATAGCAAGACTAGGTCTTGCTATTTTTGCCCATGGAACCGCAGGCACTTGTTGCCTGGGGTACCACAGACTCAAGTAATCCCCAGCCTCAGCTTCCCAGGTAGCTGGGATGACAGGCACGCGTCACCACGCCCAGCTAATTTTTGGAACTAGGTCTCACTACAGGCCCCAGGCAGGACTTGAACCGCGATCCCTAGCCATGGCCACTTCATAGGCTGAAGCTTACAGGCATGAGCCACCGTGCCTGGCTAAAAAAATTTTTAAAAATATATAGGCTGGGCACTGTGGCACATGCCTGTAAGCGACAGCTTATGGAGTTGCGGCAGGGTCTGGGGACCGTAGTTTGAGTCCCACCCAAGGTAACACACAGCGAGACCTAGTCCCAAAAAAATAGCTGGGCGTCGTGACGTGCACCTGTAATCCTAGCTACCTGGGAAGCTGAGGCTGAGGATTGCTTGAGTCCATGGTACCATGGGCAACGTGAACCTGCGGTTCCCCAGGCAAAAATACCTAATCTCAAAATAAATAAACAAACAAACAAATAAATAAATAAAATTAAAAAACCTTTCAAAGCAAGTAAACCCCCATAAAGCATTACAAATATGGTGAATAAAGCAATAAAAAATACTTTAAAGAGATAGGATGGGAACTGGAGTAGTTCATTGATGGGTCTTCCTGGAGAAGACATATCTTGGGCATAAAACTGAGAGGGGAAAGAGGACATGTGGTTTGGTAGGTGAAACCAGGAGGTGTCCCAGGTTGGGAGCCAGTGTCTACCTCACAGCAGAAACATGGAGCCAGAGTAGTGTGTCCCAATCATGATTTCTGACTCTTGGCTGCCTCACGCCATTCCCTCTCTCTGGACCATGCTTGTCCTCCACCTAGTTTTCAAATACCCTGAAGATCTCAAAACAAGGACATTTCTAAGACTTCCCTAGCTAAGTTATCTGTTTTTCTCTTAATTCTTTTATGTTACCAGCCCTCCAGCTCTGATATTTATGACTGGTTTAGTCATAAGTATTTATACATGAGATTGTTATTTATTTATTTTTTTGAGACTAGGTCTCGCTATTCTTGCCCATGGAACTGCAGACTCTCGTTGCCTGGGGTACCACAGACTCAAGCAATCCCCAGCCTCAGCTTCCCAGGTAGCTGGGATGACAGGCGTGCGCTACCACGCCCAGCTATTTTTTTGGAACTACGTCTCGCTACGGGCCCCAGGCGGGACTCAAACCGCGATCCCTAGCCCCGGCCGCTTCATAGACTGAAGCTTACAGGCACAAGCCACCGTGCCCGGCTGAGATTGTTTGAGTAATCATTTTTTCTTCCCAACTGAAAGCTATTCAAGGGCAAAGACCAATGCTCTTTTTATTTCTATTCCCAATGCCTAGTACATGATAGGTGGTCACTCAGTTCTGATATTTGCTGAATGAACTTCTGGTAATTTGATCAGGGTCCAGCCTTGTTGCTATGAAATGCCACAGGTAGGAGAGAGCTAAGCTTGGAAGGTATCAGATTCTTTCTTCTGAACCCTTTTCTACAGAAGAAGAATTCTCCTGCTTGTGGCAGGAGTGTGGCTTTTGTTCTCTGGACAGTTCTGCTGACCTCATCCGCCATGTCTACTTCCACTGCTACCACACCAAACTGAAGCAATGGGGGCTGCAGGCCCTACAGAGCCAAGCGGACCTTAGCCCCTGCATCTTGGATCTCCAGAGCCGCAACATCATCCCTGACTTCCCCGACCACTTCCTTTGCCTGTGGGAACATTGTGAGGTCAGCAGGCAGTGCCAATAATAGGGCTTGAAGCAAGTTGGGAATCTTAACTGCAGGTGCCTTGACCCTTTCAGGGATGCCCGCCTTTCCTGAGATTCCTGCTTGAGTCTCCCTTACTCAGAATTTCCCACCCCTTGAAGTTAATTTGAGAGAGAGCCGAAAAACCCCTTTGGGATACATAGTGGTAAAAGTCCCTCTCCCACCCTCAACCCTTACCCCAAGTTGCTCCTGGCAGAGTTCCTTCGACAACCCCGAGTGGTTCTACCGGCACGTGGAAGCGCACAGCCTGTGCTGTGAATACCAAGCAGTTGGCAAGGACAACCATGTGGTGCTGTGTGGCTGGAAAGGTAGGACCCCTCCTTAATTTCTGGTCTCTAAAGAAACTTTTGGGCTGCTGAGGGACCAGGGCAGCCAAGGATGGGATCAGTTCTGCAGGGTAAGGTTGGTTGCTGGCTGGATAGAGGAGTACCATGCCTAATCTGGGAGTTGCCAGCTGGAGCCTGACCTAGCCTTTCATCCCAGGCTGTACCTGCACCTTTAAGGACCGCTGTAAACTTCGAGAGCACCTACGCAGCCACACCCAGGAGAAGGTGGTGGCCTGCCCCACCTGTGGGGGCATGTTTGCCAACAACACCAAGTTCTTCGATCATATCCGTCGCCAGACCTCATTGGATCGTAAGCAATTAGAGAAGGACACACGGGTCAGGTTGACCTTCTGGGGGGTGAGGGGTTGTGGGCATATTCCCAGAGGAGTGGGCCATTGAGGTATTCACAACTTGGCGATGTCTACTTATAGACGCAGTCATCTGTCATAGTCTCTGCTGTTCAGATTTGTTAAGCATGGCTATTCAGTGCTTACTGTGTACCCCATCAGTTATCTCAGTGATTCCTTGCAGCAGCCCCATGAGGTAGGCATCTTATCCCCCTTTTTGCAGATGAGGAATCTGAGGCTCAGAGAGGTTAAATCACTTACCTGAGATTACACAGCTAGTAAGTGGTGAAACTGGGATTCTAATTCAGGTTCTTGACTCCAAATCCCATGCTCTTTCCACAAAATTGTTCACCTGTAGCTCCCCGAACTCCCTTCTTCTCCTTGGGTGGTTCCCTTCTGCCTGGGATGGTTCCCCTTTTCCGGGCTTGCTCTCTTCTCTGCCTCTCTGCCATTTCCCACAGCCCATCTTTTTCTTCTGCCTGGCCCGTTCCAGAGCAACGCTTCCAGTGCTCTCACTGTTCCAAGAGGTTTGCTACAGAACGGCTCTTACGGGACCACATGCGTAACCACGGTGAGTAGCCAGCTGCTCCCCTCCTCCCTTCCCACCCCCCACAGTTCTGTGACTCTCACATCACAGTCTCCCCTCTGTTTTTCAGTGAATCACTATAAGTGCCCTCTGTGTGACATGACCTGTCCACTGCCATCCTCCCTCCGCAACCACATGCGCTTTCGCCACAGCGAGGACCGGCCCTTTAAATGTGACTATTGTGACTACAGGTAAGGAGAACCTTGGGGCCAGAAATCAGAGAACTCATGTTCCAGGTTCCCCCATGCCCTCCATACCCTCCTGCCTCTCCTGCAGTTGCAAGAATCTGATTGACCTCCGCAAGCACTTGGATACCCATAGCAAAGAGCCGGCCTATAGGTGTGATTTTGAGAACTGCAACTTCAGTGCCCGATCCCTCTCTTCTATCAAGTCCCACTACCGAAAAGTGCATGAAGTGAGTGGAGCGGGTGGTGGGAAAGGGCTTGCAGCAGTTGGAGCAGTTGGGAGGGCAGGCAGCCAAGGGTAAAGAACTCACTTTCCCTCCCCTTCCCATTAGGGAGACTCAGAGCCAAGGTACAAATGTCATGTGTGTGACAAATGCTTCACACGGGGCAACAACCTCACTGTGCACCTTCGCAAGAAGCACCAGTTCAAGTGGCCCTCAGGGCACCCCCGCTTCCGGTATGTCTTCACCCTTCCTGCTAGATTCACACACACTTTTTCCCCGTACCTGTTCAGCAAGTTAGAAACCCTGAATTTGATGGCATGTTGTCTGCCACCTCCCTTTAGACTCAGAGAACGCTGAGAATAGTGTTGGGGTGATTTTTCTGGTGTTTGAGTCCAAGACTGGGTACCACACTCAATAAATAGTTCCAGAAATTCTGCAACTAGAACTATAGCCTAAGGGTCCTCATCCTTAGCTCCATGACCTTCTCATAACCTTTGACCGCCCCGCAGCCTGTCCAGTGCAATGTCTGTCTGTCTGTCTGTCTGTCTTCTCTCTCTCTCTCTGGGTTGGGTTTCTATATAAAAATTTCCATTTTAAGTAATGATCCTGTCCTCTTGTCTTTTCTTCTATATATTCCATTAGAAACCTGTTTTGTCTAAAATTCCCATCCTTTAGAATCCTGGGGCATCCTCCATCCCTTATATTTGTCCCTTACCTTGCCAATCTCTAGGCCATTTCTGCATCTCCCTGCCCATGTATGCTGCCCTTTGTGCTCGTTCACCAGGTACAAGGAGCATGAAGATGGCTACATGCGGCTGCAGCTGGTTCGCTATGAGAGTGTAGAGCTGACACAGCAGCTGCTGCGGCAACCTCAGGGGGAGTCGGGCCTGGGAGCTTCCCTGAATGAGAGCAGCCTGCAGGGCATCATTCTAGAAACAGTTCCAGGGGAACCAGGACCCCAGGAAGAGGCTGAAGAGGAAGAGGAGGGCGGGGGCAGTGAGAGGACTGCCCTCTCAGCCTCTCAGGACACCCCCAGCCCTGTCATCCATGTGGTGAATCAGACCAATGCCCAAGGCGAGAGAGAGATTATCTACTATGTGCTGTCTGAAGCCCCTGGAGAGCCTCCCCCAGTCCCCGAGAGCCCCTCAGGGGCCATCATGGAAAAGCTTCAGGGAATAGCTGAGGAGCCAGAAGTCCAGATGGTATGAGGGCTGCAGAACCTGACCATTCCTACCCCCAACCTGGAGGTTTGAGCTGTGCTGGTGCCAGTACCCCTAGTGGGCAACCATTGCCAATGGATGCCATTAGGAATGATGCTGAGAGCAGTGTGGTCCACTTTGGACCCGACTTATATCATTTGGCAGACTCTAGGGACTTCTCTTTCTTGCTGAACAATGTTCTGTAGGAACCCTGAGATGTTTGGATTCTTTGAGAAATTCTTTGGATTTCTTTAGATTCATTCATCCTGCTTGTGAGTGTTTTTGTGGAGGAGGCAAGTACCAGACTTGGCCATGGCCCCTAAGACATGCCAGAACAGTGGTTAAAATGCTTAGTTTACTTACCCCAATTCCTATCTTTAGGGGTTCTGAGGCCCAGGGAAGGGATGTAACTGGTCCCTAGAAGGACCCTTCCTCACAGCCAGCCCAGACATCATGAACCAGACAGCTGTTTCCCTCAAAAGGGTTCCTCCTACAACCCCAAGGACTTTCATGGTTATCCTCAGGGATGGAATTGAGTGTGTGTGTAACAATGGTTTTGGTAATAAAAGAAATGCTTGGACTATTCCTTTTTTCTTCTTTATGTTTGGTGACACTTAACTAGGTAATAAGGCAGTCTGGCACGGTGACTCATACCTGTAAGCTTCAGCCTATGAAGCGACTGGGGCTAGGGATTGCGGTTTGAGTACCGCTCAGGACAGCATTGTGAGACCTAGTCCCAGAAAATAGCTGGGCGTGGTGGCACACGCCTGTAATCCCAGCCACCTGGGAAGCTGAGGCTGGGGATTGCTTGAGTCTGTGGTACCACGGGCAATGGGAGCCTGCTGTTCCACAGGCAAAAATAGTGAGATCTAGTCTCAAAAACAAAACAAAACTAGGTAATAAGTCAATATAGCTGCCCATAAAAGCTTGTTATAATTAGTCTATTCCCTTTTTAGGGACTGGCGTTTTGCTTTTAACTATTCTCTTATTTCCTGTCCCCCATCCCTGCTCTGGTGAAAAACTCCATTTTTTTCTCAGAACATGTACCTTCTTCAGGTATATCCCAGGCATAGGCTGTGAGAAGTAGAACAGACAAGCATGAGGATCACTCAGAAGATAGTACCTGACCTTGGCCATACCCTCTGAGTTCTGATTGAAACTTAGTGCCTCTTGGGTAGGAGTTCTTTATCTGTGGGGCTGTGGGACTGGAAGGGGAAATAGAAAGGAGGGTGGATTTGGAGACCTAGGAAATGGCAGGTACTTGGGGTCCAGGAACCAAGTTAGAAAACTGCATGCTTGATTGCATTTTCCAGGAGAAGGTGTCTGTCATCAGAATTTCAGAGACATTAAAACTCTCCAAATAAGAGACTTTTCTGAAGGCCTATGCAACCACTTCTGAGTACCCTGTGTCCAGTCTTCAGGTCTCTGCCACTCTGGAGAGGTGAAGGAAGTATTCTCAGGGGTCTTCCATGGGCAAGGAGCTGCCTTAAAAGAATTTCTGGACCTTTTTTTTTTTTTTTAAGGGAGTATATTTATATTTAATTTTTCTTACAAATTATTACCTAATAATTATCACCTAATAATAATGTGCCTAATTCCAGAATTTAGAAAGAGAAATCCCTTTCTTAATTCCATCAGCCATTTATTGAGTTCTTTAATATAGTCTGATCAGTGTGCTAGGTACTAAGGATATAATGATGAATAAAATCCAGGGCTTGTTCTGGAGGGACTTGGCAATACAGATGCAAGAAAGGACCTAAGTAAGCAGAGTGACAGAACCTGTCAGGGCTCACTTAAGAGGCACAGTAGGGGCACAGAGTACGGGACAAGGGATGAAGAGAGGCTTCAAATTGGAAGTGATGATGCTGAGATTTGAAAACGAATGAGTTTACTCTCCGGTAGGGGAAACTAGGTCCATGAACACTGCAAAAGCAGTACCTCATGGTCTGTAACACAGGACAGTAGATATGAAGAGAGACAAATCTGGAAAGGAGGGCAAGGCTTCCTGGAAGGATCATGTAAAGTCTTGAAATAGTGATTTTGCTAGTTATGAGAAATAGAAATTGGAAGAGTGAGAAACTGCAAGCAGATACAAGCTGCTGCTGCAAGAACTTAGTCGGGATAATGACGACTTTATTATGTTCACTTTGCCTCCACAAAGGCCCCTTCAAATGATGTGAAGGAGAGAAAATGTGAAGGAAAAAGTTCCATAAGCCTTAAAGCCACTGCATTTCTAGGCTTCTCTGGGAACCTGGACTAATTTTGCCACGCTCCCTGCCCCACTGTAATAAATGTAGTCCCTTCCCTGCCAGATAAGCCGAGTACCCTCAATTTTATCTGTGCCTCTTGTCACATAATTTTGGGTCTCTTTCCTGTCCCTACCTGTGTCTTTAATGGTTATACCATGCTGTTAATTATTGTGAAGCCACTGCCTTCTAAAATGCCTGTCTTTTTACATTTTTTGCTTTTTCCGAGCCATGCTTCTTTATTTTGGATGTATGCAGTTGTCATCTTGAACCTAACATCAGGCTTGCATAATTGTCCCTATTAAATTTTGTCTTTAGACTTGATTGACAGCTGTCTTCAAGTGGTGGGTTAAAAGGTTGAGTTGAACAGGGCTGGAGACAACTCCAAGGGTAAGTCATTGGAGATTTTCCTTCTAGCCAAGACCAGAAAAAGACTTCAGAGGCACTAAATCCTGAAGAGACTGGTGTCCCTTCTGCATATATAATGCAAAACAAGTTGCTAAACCCTGGAGCTTTAATAATAATATGATTATGTTTTTATATGATTATGCTTTCAAAATATAACACCAATCATGGTTGTGCATAGTTCCCCTTAAGTAATGGCCCTCCCATCAATAATATACCCACATACCACCACCCTGCTCCCCTTTACCCTCCTCTCCATTCTCATCTTAATGTTTTTTTCTTTTCTTTTTATGGTGCTCTTGTTTGCTGCTGTCCTGACATTGGCTTGGGCTTCCCCTTGAGTAACCCAGCATTACTCGGCCATCAGTCCTCCACGGGCCCTATGAAAAGGTCCTTGCCTCCAGACTTATGTCCGTACCAAATCCCATCACTCTGTTTGGGTCATGGGGACTGCTTCCCCCTGATTTCATTTCTCCTGGAGGTGAGAATCCTGGGCTTGGTAGCATGGATTAGGTAACTCTGGACTGGGGGTGAGAAATTATTGACTCTGAGCAGTCATAAGTCTCTTGAATGATATATGAGGCTGGAGGGTGGTTGAAAGCAGATCCCTGAAGCCAGGAAGGTGACAATACTAATTGGGTTGCGTAAAAGGTATCATTTAGAGTCTACAGACATTGGTCTTCATGGTGACTGAAGATAAAGGGGACATACCAGGAGTATGAAAATGGATGTTTCTCCTTTCTTACTGAGGTGCACTCTACAGAGACGAGCATAGTGGGTATGAAGTAAATGATTCTGTAAAGATGAGAGAGGGATGGTCATAGGGCATTAAGTCCTTTCTGTAAGATTATGATCTTGTGAATCATGTGCTCAGTGAATATTAAGAGAATGTTAAATGATTTTACTCAAGATTAGGAATCTTATGGTGCATTTTGGGAAGAGCACACCCAATTCATGTAGGGTAGCAGAAGTAGCTGAGGCCCAGAGGGAAGGTTGGGAGAGACTGAAAACTTATCTTTTTAAAAAAAATCAATACATACTAGAATGAGACAGTTAAAAGTACAGGTAATGAGTTCTGGTGAAGATCAGAGCATCTGGTGTACTGTAAATAGCCTTAAAGATGATCCTTTTTTTTTTTTCTTTAAAAGACTGGGTCTCGCTATTTTTGCCCATGGAACCGCAGGCTTATGTTGCCCGGGGTACCACAGACTCAAGCAATCCCCAGCCTCAGCTTCCCTGGTAGCTGGGATTATAGTCATATGCCACCACACCCAGCT
This sequence comes from Uropsilus gracilis, assembly GCA_004024945.1. Classification (NCBI taxonomy): domain Eukaryota; kingdom Metazoa; phylum Chordata; class Mammalia; order Eulipotyphla; family Talpidae; genus Uropsilus; species Uropsilus gracilis. Next base: position 3,478 of record PVHY01014833.1, on the reverse strand, counting down.
ATTTTTTTGGAACTAGTTCTCACTACGGGCCCCAGGTGAGACTCGAAACACAATCCCTAGCCCTGGGCGCTTCATAGGCTGAAGCTTACAGGCACGAGCCACCGTGCCCGGTCTAAGATGATCCTTTTTGATCAATTTGGCAACCACTGAACTGTCCTCTATTCTTATTGGTTTATCTTTTCTAAAATGTTATATATAAAGAAACTCATCAAATGCAGTCTTTGAGTACCTTTCATGTTTGTAAAAACTTTTTCATAGTGTGCTACATAGCTTGAATTTCAGGACATGGGAAGGAATATTGAGGACCAGTTAGTTTTTTGTTTGTTTGTTTGTTTTGTTTGTTTGTTTTTGAGACTAGATCTCGCTATTTTTGCCCGTGGAACCGCAGGCTCTCGTTGCCCGGGGTACCACGGACTCAAGCATTCCCCAGCCTCAGCTTCCCAGGCAGCTGGGATTACAGGTGTGCGCCACCACTCCCAGCTATCTTTTTGGAACTAGGTTTCGCTATGGGTCCCAGGCAGGACTCGAACCGCGATCCCTAGCCCCGGCCACTTCATAGGCTGAAGCTTATAGGCACGAGCCACCATGCTCGGCTGAGGACCAGTTAGTAAATGAAATTTGGAGAATGGAGAACATCCCTTTGTATAGAGGGAAGGAAGGATGGATAGAAGTGGGTGTGGATTTATTTTGTAGGAGGTGTGAGGGAATTTCATTCCTATTTCCTAGGTAAAGTAGAAACTCAAGTTATTTAGGGATAATCTATTGCACTAAGAAGATAAATACAAGTCACCAAGTTTTAGAAATGCCATTAATAACAGGGAAATAGGTCAACTAATAACCCAGCTAAAGTGGAAGACCAGATCTGGCAGATCAGACACAATCAGGCAGATCTCTATAGCTGATGCCAGCATCTCTGCAGCAAAAATGGAAGACAGATCTATGCCCATGGTCTGGGCATGGATTGTTTGGGCCATGAAGCAGGGCAAGGCTGGAGAAGCTAGAGAAGGAGCAGGAGTTCCAGGTTATACAGGGAGGCCCTGGGAGATTGGGAATGTAGTCATTAGAATCAAAGGACTGCAGGGTCCAGTGACGAGAAAGCTCTTCAAAGTCCCATGTATGGTCCACAGGGAAGTAGGTTGCTGAGTAGAAACAGGTTATTGGTACAGAGACCAAGAAATAATGAATTTCAAACACCGACCCGCAGTGACCTGTCTGCCCCACCCTCCAGGGGAGTGGGCACGGTGTTATAAGTCAGGGATGAGCCTCCAGAAAGAGGCTGGGCAGGTATCTAATCTGGTTTCATGCAAAAGGTACAACCAAGGGGTGGTGGAAATTCAAGTTTGAGGGGACAGAAGGCAGAAAAAAGAGGCTAGAAATGTGTGGGTTCTTAAGGTTTAAGAGAAGTAGGCTTTTGGTCAGAGACGCTTGATATTCTGCAGCTCTAGAGAACCCCTCAGTTTCTTGTAAAAAGGCAGTGGCACTATATAGCAGAAGAGAAGTGGACAAATATTGCTATTCTAAAATATGCTTTCACATTTGATCTTTGTTATATACATTGTATTCTTATAATTTTAAAATAATAAAGATATGTTTAAAAGCAGTAGGAATTCTATGTAGTAGATACCCCTTTATGCTGACTCAGGTGCCTAAGCGTATCTCATCACTCACACTTTCCTCACACCCCCCACTTCTCCCTGCACCCAGTTCTATTAAGATGTAATTGACATCTAGTACTGTATAAATTTAAGATGTACAGCAGACACATATATGTCTTACAAATATCCTGTGATGATTATCCTAGTTAACATTATCCTAGTTAATTATTTATCCTAGTTAACATCTATAGTTATGAAAAAGAAAAGTTTTCCCTGTGATGTTGTACTCTCAGGATCTACTCTCTACAACTTTCACATATACGTTACAGGAGTGTTCACCTGTAGTCATGTCCATTACATCCTTTACCTTAAGTAAGTACTTAAATGTACTTACCTTAAAACTGAATATTTTAACTTTAAACTACTTTCCTCTACTTCCCTATTACCATCCCTGCTTTCAGTAACCACAAATCTGATACCTTTTTCTTTGAGTTTGTAGTTTGCTGTCTTAGATTATGGATATATATGAGATCATGGTACTTGTCGCCCTCTGACATTTCACATACCATAATGTCCTTAAAGTCCATCCATGTTGTAGCAAATGGCAGGATCTCTTTTTTATGATCAAATATTATCCATTACATATGTATGTATCATGATTCTTCATTCATCCATCCCTGGCACTCAGGTTCTTTGCATGTCTCAGCTACTGTAAATAATGCTGCACTGTACGTGGTTTGCAGATATCTCTTCAACACAGTGTTTTGCTTTCCTCCGGATATATTCCCAGAAGTGGACTTGCTGAATCATGGTCGTTCTATTTTTACTTTTTGGAGAAATCTCCAAATGCCTTTCCGTAGTGACTACCAGTTTACAGTCTCACTCACGGTGCCCAAGGAGTCTCATTTCTCTAAATTCTTATCCAATTTACTTAACTTTTGGTGCTACTCATTCTAACAGGTGCAAGGTGGTAGGTAGCTCATTGTGGTTTTAAATTGAATTTCCCTAATGATTAGTGATGTTGTGTGAGCTTTTGTGTACCTGTGTTGGTTACTCCTGGATAGGATTTTCTGTTTTTTTTTTTTTTGTTGTTGTTGTTTGTTTTTTTGTTTTGTTTTTTTTTTTTAGAGACTAGGTCTCGCTATGTTGTCCAGGGTTGTCTTGAACCTGCAGACTCAAGTGATCCCTAGCCTCAGCCTCCCATGTATCTGGGATTACTGGCACGTGCCACCACACCTGGCTTGCTCCTGGATGTTCTTTGGGAAAATGTCTATTCTCCCAAATAGACATTTTTTTATGGTCCTTCATTCATTAAAATTTTTTAAGACTTTTTTTTTTTTTTTTTGAGACTAGGTCTCACTATTTTTGTCCGTGGAACTGCAGGCTCTCGTTGCCTGGGGTACCATGGACTCAAGTAATCCCCAGCCTCAGCTTTCCAGTAGCTGGGATTACAGGCGCGGGCCACCACGCCCAGCTATTTTTTTGGAACTAGGTCTTGCTATGGGCCCCAGGCAGGGCTCGAACCACGATCCCTAGCCCCAGCCGCTTCATAGGTTGAAGCTTACAGGCACAAGCCACCGTGCCCGACCTAAGACTTTTTTTTTAAGTACCATTGGTTTACCTCCTTGTTAGTGTTTTGGAAGTACAGTCTCTTCCCCCTCTGGGGCAGTCACCAGAGTACACCCACCATCAAAGCACCCATAGTCTTCCACCATAGTCCATTGTGTTCTGCCCAGGTTTTTTTTTTTTTTTTTTTAATAGACTAGGTCTGGGGCCGGCCATGGTTGGTCGTACCTGTAAACTTCAGTCTATGAAGCGGCTGGGGCTAGGGATCGCGGTTCGAGCCCTGCCTGGGGCCCATAGCAAGACCTAGTTCCAAAAAA
>PVHY01014832.1:0-37425 GCA_004024945.1 Uropsilus gracilis | reverse complement strand
AAGAGAAGTACAGGATGGTCTCACTTATATGAGGGATATAGGGAAAATCAAACAAACAAATAAAAAATGAAAACAACCAATGGGACTGAACCATGGAGCAAGAGAGGAGGAGGGGGAAGTAGGCAGGGGAGGTGAAGAGTACAAAAGATCAGGATAGTTAACAAATGTTAGTGAAGTGGGAAAGCCCTGGGGTAAAAAAATAAAAAAAAATAAAACAACAACAACAACAAAAAACCACACACACACTTACCATATATCAGAAGAGAACAACAGGCCAAACAACCAACTAAACATCAACTTAACCAAACAACAATTTGCAGAAAAATGGGAGGAGTGACTGAAGGGGGGATACAGAGGGGGGATATGGAGGGAGGAGGAGGGATCAATTAATGCACAATTGTGACAAATCAATAAAATGAATAAAAAAAATTATTCTATATGAATTTCAAAAGTCTTTGTTAAACTTCTTTAATGAGTGTCATTGAGACTTTCACTGTCATTCCATTGAATCTGTAGATTGTTTTTGGTAGGATGGACATTTTGATAATGATAATTCTTCCAGTTCATAAGCAGGGGATGTTTTTCTATTTCTTTGTGTCTTCTATTTCCTTTAACAAAGTTTTATAGTTCTCTTTGTATAGGTCTTTCACATCTTTTATTAAGTTTATTCCCAGGTATTTAATTTTCATTGGTACAATTATAAATGGAATGTTCTTTTAAATTTCTTCTTCTTGAGACTTATTTTTTATATATATGAAGGTGACTGATTCTTGTGTGTTGATTTTGTTACTGGCTACCTTACCAAACTAGTTTGTTTTTATTAGTTTTTCTGTAGAGCTTTTAGGCATATATATATATATATATATATATATATATATATATGTATGTATATATGTATATATAATCATGTCATCTGAAAACAGTGATAATTTTATTTCTTCAATCCCTATTTAGATCCCCAATATATCCTTCTTTTGTCATATTACTCTAGCTAGGACTTCTAATATTATATTGAAGAGCAGTGGTGAAAATGAACAGCCTTGTCTTGTTCCTGATCTCAAAGGGAAAACTTTCAGTTCAGTTTTTCACTGTTAGGATGATATTGACTGTGGGTTTGTCATAAATTGCTTTTATTACATTAAGATATATGCTTTTTATGCTAAGAATCTCTAAGTCCATAATAAACGGATGTTTCGCTTTGTGAAATGCTTTTGCAGCATGTATTGATATGATTATGTGGTTTTTATTTTTTATTTTTTGTTGATGTGTTGAATTACATTAATTGATTTTCAGCTGTTGAATCATCCTTGTTTCCCAGGGACAAACCACTTGGTCATGGTGTATTATCTATAAAAATAACTTTGTAGCAGAGTACTGAAGTAGGGTAAGTTGAAATAGAAGGCAATTGCTTTCTTCATGTAATCAGAGTCAATCATCTATACTTATATCTTGATGATTGAAAGAGAGAATTTATCCATTTACAGTTCATTAATCAATTATATGTTAAAATGTAAAGCAAATTTTTCTTTAAGCAATTACAATTAGCACATTTTGGCTTTGCAGCAATATAACCAAAAGAATTTCTTTTTGAATAGCAATCTGATAAAGTCAGTTTATAATCTACTTCTTCAGAAAGGAGCTAGAAGATTTGTATGACTGTTTTCTTTTAATCAGGTGCTCTCTGACCAGATACTGATATGCAACTCTTGTTAAGGAAATGAAGATGGGAGAAATGCCATTTTTCATTACTCTGAGGATATTGTTGATAACCCTGAGTAAGAGGTTAAGTCATGTGTTGAAAACAAAATACAGATTGAAGGAGGTTAAGAATAAGTAGATCAAACATTGAGACAAAATAGTTTGTTCTTAGAAGAATAAGGAAGTGATATGTATATAAACCAGTAAGTTTATTTCCTTTCAGATCTTCAAGATTGTCAACACAATTTTCTGCTCTTTATTCCAACATCCTCTCACACTATATTTGTTCTTGGCTTAAACTGGTTGCATTTACTTATGCCTTTGATTCATTTAAAATGTTGCTTCCTCTCGAAAGTTGTCCATAATTAACCTGTAAATAATTGCATTTCTTGTACATAAATAGTATTATATCCCACACCCCATTATAAAACTGAACATACTGTATTTTAATTGTTTATCTCATTATATGTTCACCATACTTTAATCTAGTATTTCTGAGGCAGGTGTCACATCTCTCTGCTCTCCCTGATCTGTCCAGCTCTGCATGCTTGGGATATTCAATACCTACTAGTGAATAAATTTTGGAAAATGATTAAATGAATATATGCTTGAACTATTGTGACCTGTGATTTGAGATTTTAAGAGAACTCAGGGAAGATGATTATTTTAGTGGAGGAAAGGAATGGAGGATGCTCTTTTGATATGAGGATATTTCTGTTTTTAGTTAAAGAGTCAACCAAAAAGAATGAAGATGCTACTAAGAGCTACTTAGTGCAGTAAAACTCCAGAGAACTGTTTCCCAAACTTAAGGGCATACAAAGGCTTTATAATCATTAAAATTCAGTTCAGATTCAGTGGGTCTGGGATGGTGTATGTGATTCTGTGTTTCTATAAAACTCCCAAGTGATCTGAATTATTGACATTGTATATTGTTGGTCTGATGATCAAGTTTAAAGGAACATTGTGTTTAAAAAAAGAGAGAGAGGTAGGAGTGGGGGGGTGGAGGTCTAAAGGGATAGCAATAAATGTGTTTACCTTCACAGTTAAGAAACATTCCAGTTTGCATAAACAGATATGTGTGTGTGTGTATATATAGATATATAGATATAGATATAGGTATATGAAGATAAAAAGCTTGAAGAATATAAAGTAGGATACTAAAGTAATGTCACTGGTTATTTCCCAATCCCAGATAAATAGATGGAGGATCTTAAATATTTTAAAATAGAGAAATACCAGGATTTGCAAAATGAGGAAGTTTGTTGGAAAAGCTGTTGTGGGGAAAACCATATGGCAATGGCTCCCAACTTTGCAAGTTTATATGTATAATAAATTAAACAGAGATCATTAGGGAAAAGTAGTTAATGCTATGCTGACTTACCAAAGCAGAACAAGATCTAAGTCTGTAATACCTAGGTTATGCAATTGAAACCTAAGGATAAGGTCAAATTGGCTTCAAGCTACAGCTAATCAAATCATTACCTTTCTTAGTTTCAGTGTCTTCTGCATCTGTCTTTCCACTGACTAGTGTCGTTGCATCGCCACTAACCATTTCCAGTTTGGTACTGCCCAGTTTTAATAATTTTGTTCAAATGACCGCCTTAATATGTCTCACTCTTTGTTTTAATAACAAAAAAGCAGGTTAAAGTCGTGTTGATGTAAAACTTGATGAAGCTTCAGCTCTTAATCTTATAAGGTACTCCAATTACTCTGTTGATAATAAGTTCAACTGAGGTAAATTCCAGAAATATTTGCAGGCAAAGGCAATCTGCCTAAAATCAATCAAGGCAAAGGAAATACTAAGTTATCCTGGTATCTTACAGATTGATCACCCCAGAAAATATAACATTCCAGTGATTCTACATTAACCCTAAAGTATTTGAAAATATTCCTTTGAATAATTTTGTATTATTGATCCATTACTATTCTTCTGTTTGTTAAAATTTTAAGTATAAGACAAAGCTAAATTCTACTCCATTGTAAAGACAATACTGTGATTGAAATAATAATGTATACTTGGTTAATAAATTCAGTTAGGTCTGCTAAAACATTATTGTTGCTCTATATAGAACATATGAAGTACATATCACAGTTTATAGTTATATATTCATTGCCACAAATGCTACCATTTTATTACAATTTACTCTGTTACTATAAACAATGTAAATAATTATTTAAATGACTGAGTAATAACATCAATTTTCTTTCAAAAAATTCAGATTTGAGAAGTAGCATGAACATTTTATATACTCTGTAAAGATGATGTATTTCTCTATACTTTCACTTGAAATAGTTTTCTGTTTATAGCATACTCTTTTGTTAAAGCCCTGGAGACTCACTTTAGAAATATGCATGGTGTTTTTAAAAATACAAGAATGCATTAAAAAAAAACTTTCATTGTTATTTCCACGTTAAAATACCTGTTTAGGCGAGGCTTGAAGTTGAACAAAATGTTGTAGGTTTTTTTTGTATTCTTTTTTATATGAAACCATTAGGCAATGATTCATTTATCCCTAAGGATAGAAGTAATTGTATCAGTGTAAACCTGGCTTTATAATAGATCTAATATTTCTAAATTTGCAGATAAGTTCTATTAGAGCTTTCCTTAGGAATATCTCTAGACACCAATAATAAGTATTTGAAAGGGATGCAGTTATTCCTTTCCTTAGTCCTCACTTTCTGATTACTTATGTGCATCATCTTCCCTTCATATTTGTCCCTAAGCAGTTAGTTTAAACTAAGTTCATGTAATATGGCATTTGGGAGCCAGACAGTTTTTCTGAGGAAAGGAACTAAAAAGATGTACCTTTTCCTTTCAAATTCTTGTGGCTTATCATCCTCCTTTGGCCTGATGAGCAAACATGGTTCTATAGTTTCCAAACTATTTTAAAGAAACCAAATATACAAATTTTAAAATTATAAAGTACACAAATAAATGCTAATATTTACTTTGTGAAAAACTGTTATATTATTAAAAAGCAAGCACACCAGTGTACTTACTATAGAATTTCATCATAATTTAAAATTTAATTCACATATCTTCAGTTTCACAGAAATAATAAAACAAAAAATTTTAAAATGAGACAAATCCCCTGAGAATAGAGACAAAGCCTCTGGGAGGAATGAAAGTGACCCTTAAACACCGCTGAGGCAGTCTGCCAGCTTGGAAAAAGCAACAATTCTCTAGGCAGGTGACACAGACTGAAGTTTAGACATACTGTCTGTGGGGACATGTCTTCTTGTTTGTTACTTACTGGAAATAAAGAAGAGCTTGCTAGGTTTTTGTTTTTTTGTTTTTTTTGGTCTGTATTCAAATATCTCAAAGTAATTATTAAATTGATCTTTGCATTTATTAGTGTTGATTACATCAAGAATTTGTAACATTAAGCCTTCATTATTTTACAACCATTTGATCATTTATTGATCATTTTTTATATTTTAAGTTTCTAAAGTTCCTCTTTAGCTTTGCAGTTTACAACAGAAAATGAATAGAATTATAAATCAGAAATCTATCAGAGGAAAACAAAAACCATATAATCTTACTTAAGTACTGGACCAAAACCAATAAGCAAAAAAATCAAGATCACAGATGATAGGTGATTGAAGGGAAAGGAGTGCAAAATGAATTAAGAAGGTACAAAATTCCAATTTCAAAATAATTAAATCATTGGGAAGTAATCTACAACTTGATGACAATAGCTAATATATTGCATATTTGAAAATAGCTAAGTATGTACATCTTAAAAGTCCTCATCCAAAACAGAAAATTGTCGTTATACATAAGGATACATTATTTAGAGTTATAATGGTGATCATTAGGCAACATATACAAATACCATATCATTATGTTGTATACCTGAAATTAATATAATAATATGATATGTTAAATATTATGCTGTAAAATGAAAGAAATGCAGGTCATACGGGTCACTTTTAAGTTTGTAGTTAACAGCAACTCCATGGTTATGATGATGTCACCTTTGATCCAAATGCATTTTCTGTATAAAACTGTTCAAAAATTCTGTCTTTAGGAAAATGAATGACTTTTTTATTTCCCTCTATTTCTATTTTCCAAATTATCAATTTGTATAATTATATCATGTCAATAGCTTTATTGTGCTTAGGTGACACCAACCTGGGACAATAGCAGAAACGTATTAACATTTTGAAAAAGCAGCTCTTTTCCATGTTTTGATCCTCCTTTATCTGTAAGAATTCCAACTTCTCTAAAAAAACTTATGTTCTTTTAGACAGTGTCTCTTCTGTTTTAAAAGAAACAAGTGGTACTTTAAATGTCTTATGGGATTAATGAACAAACTGGGCATATTCTTCTCATGAGGATGGCTGAGAATAGGAGCGGACAGACTAGTGGATAGACAAAAATTTAGGTTTTGTGTTATTTGCTGTTTTTCAGTGACCAAACTAAATAATGTGACAAGTTTAACATCAGTGTTGCAGGTTCTCACTTCTTACAAGTGAGAGAGTGTGACCAGGTGGGTAATAATCTAATTCACTAAACTATACCTAGCTCACATCCTACCCCCACTTTCACTACACTATTCCTTGAACTTGTGATACAAATACCAGACTTTTGCTGCTGCATCTCAATCCTTTTATGCAAAAGTTATTTTGAGTAATGTCCTTAGAATAATATTAGTCTGTTGCTTTCTAAAAGGTTTTTCTGCCCACAGGAAAACACAGCCTTTTAACCTCTTTGGAACACCAAACTCTGGAGTAATGGTCATTTCCACAACTATCCTGTCTCTTTGTTTCACACGAAAAGGCATTTTGCCATTGATTTTGCTGTCAAATTGTAGGTATCCATCTTCATATCCTGAAAACTCAAAATGACACATCAACTTTGACCAATACATTCGCATCAGGGAGTGATATCACTCGATTACTAAGGTAGAAGAGAAAAAACAAAACCAAAGCACAACTCAAGCTAAAAGTTTAAATTTCCCCACTCTCTTTCATGCAGAAGATCACAGAACAGCAATGTAACAACTTGACAGCTCCACTGCCCTTATGTGCAGTAATTTAAGTCTCCAATTTAGAGCATAAAGGTGGAACTAAATAAATGAAAATACCAAGTCCCATGTGTATAGTTTGGTATTTTCTTCCTTGAACCATCTTGCATTGCTGGTTTTCATATTAGAAATTGGAGTTACACAGACTGAAGTCTCCCTGTAGTAATAATTTAAATCTTGCTCCTGTTCTAAGTTCATTTTTCCTGACCAGACATAAAATCCTGAAAGAATTCAGTGGTCATAAAAACATCTTTCATTTTGTCTAAAATAACTCCAAATTAAAAAAATAATTGTTCAGCATTTTTATTGCTAATATGTTGATGTATAAGGATTCTCAAAATTAAAGCATTGATATATTTGCAAAAAATAAGATAAGAATACATGGAGTTGGCTTCTCTGCTAAAAACCTATAATACTAGACCAAAGCTTTAGTACTTCACTTTTTATTATGCATGCTCTACATCTCCTGATTGTTGTGGCCTCAAATGATAGGGCATGTGTTAAAGTACTTCAAAGCTATAAAGTACTGATGCATTAATAACATCACTGCAATTATTTCTATACCACATATATAATTGAACTTGTATGCTTTTAACTCCAGAAGCAGGAATTAGAAGGCATTGTGGAGTATAGTACTTTGAACTTAATTCTTTCAAAGAAATTTTTGCAACTTCCATTATTTTGAACACCCATTTCATAGAAGAACTCTTTTGGAAATGTTTTAAGTACTAAGAGAATAATATAATTTTGATAGTACTCGGATACTTGGACAATTATTACAAAATTATTCTCTATCAGAAAATATTGTATTAGATATTTGGGGATATCTATTTTGACTACTTGTTAATCAAAGATTCCCCCTCCAAATAATATATGCTATACATGCAAATTATTACCTCCTATTTTAATTTAATTTAATTGAAATATTCACAATTAACTCTTTTGTGAGGGTTGGCCTATAAAAATAATAATTTCAAGGGTAAGTTTACTTAGCAGAAGTTTCTTTTTTCATCTTTCATGTATCTCTACGGTAACAACACAATCTAAAACTTTTGGTGCCCTGTTTGTTTCCAATGATTTAATCTTTTTAAGTATATAAATTATTACATTCAAGAAAAATCAGGGCCGGGCACGGTGGTTTGTGCTTGTAAGCTTCAGCCTATGAACCGGCTGGGGCTAGGGATCCCGGTTCGAGCCCCGCCTGGGGCCCGTAGCGAGACCTAGTTCCAAAAATAAATAGCTGGGTGTGTTGGTGCGCGTCTGTAACCCCAGCTACCTGGGAAGCTGAGGCTGGGGATTGCTTGAGTCTGTGGTACCCCGGGCAACGAGAGCCTGCGGTTCCACAGGCAAAAATAGCAAGACCTAGTCTCAAAAGAAAAAAAAAAAAAAAAAAGATCTGAATAAAACTTATTTATAACTTTCTCATATGCACATTATCTTATGAATTTAAGGCGCACTATTTAGCCTCCTGGGAGTATTTTGAAAAGTTTTACATTTGTGTAGTTTAAATATATGGTAATAATATTGTCTCAGTTGTGGAGACCAAAAATCAGAAATCAAGATATCAAGAACAGGACTATATACTTCCTGACACCTGTAGAGACTCCTTCCGTGCCTCGTCCTAGTCTCTGGTGACAGGTCAAGTGGAAGGGAAAATGATTCATGAGGTAGATGTGGGAGCTGTTCTCTTTGAAAACCTCAGGAGGCAATATCTCTTGTATCCCAACTGCTTAGATCCCATATTCTCCACAAGTAATGTGCTCAGTTTCAAGAAAACATTATAACTGAAGCAGCATCAGATGACATAATCTCGAAGTATTACCAAGAGGACAAAAATAAAGAATAATTCTATCACATAGAAAAGATGAAAATATTTGGTTAGCCTTCAGACTACAAATACAAAATAAGCAGCACATGTTATATTCAGGATGAGAATAATATTTCTAGTTCCCTCTGTGATGTGCCTTTTTTATTAATTTTTTCCTTATTGTGCCATCACCTTTAATTCTTAGGCCATACTTATCCAAGTCAGCCCAGAATAGCTACACATGCTTCACCTAGTTTGTCAGCAATCACTTTAATGATAACTAGGAGTACTGATACAATTAAATCTCACCACATAAAGCAATTTAATAATTAACTGAAGACACAAGTGGAATTTACCAATTTAAATTTGCTTGATTAACTCTTACTCAGAAAAGGAAATATCAGGCAAGTTCGCTCAGCAATGCTTTATTCTTCCCTAAAATAGAGTATTTTTCTTTTAATGCCTCCTTATTCATCTGAAGCCAATTTTTGCAATTCCTTCTTCACTATCCCGGGACTACATCTTCTCTTTAATTATCCTAGTTCTATCATCATTGCTGGTTTCTCCTCTGCAGTCTTTCTTTTTAATCAATCACCAAATTTTGCCAATTCATACCTCACATTTTCTTCTACATTTTTTCTTCCCTCATATCTCAGTCCAAAGACTGATACACACTTTTTTCAGTTCAGTGAATCTGTGTGATGTGACAAACGACTTCTGGAGAGTCGCTTGAGAATGTTAAAAGGCAAAGGAGAAAATCACTACATTTTATCCCGTAAAGAAACCAAATTACTAAGCACTGATCTTTTCAATGAGGCATTGAAGTCAGTGCAAGAGCTGTCCTTCACCCTCAGGGTCAGCTAAACATCACTCTGGTGCACATAAGTTGTCTATATTCTGTTTTCTGTCTTACATGGTAACTCCATCAAAGAATGTTAGCATGTATTGGGGGTGTGAATCACTGGTTGAGACTGAGGCTCTCAAACTCATAACCTTGTGAATAAAGTGACTTCATAGGTCAGAAAAGATAATTCAAAAGAACAGCATATTTTATCTTATGAATCATCTATACATTATTTTTTTTAATCTGGGAGCTTGGATTATCCACTGATGAGCTATTTATAAAGTTATTGTGGAAAAAATGAAACAAAAAACTATTTCAACTGAACATTGAAAACTCAGCCCAAGTTACATATTAACTTGTGTGCGAACATGATTTTTTTAACTTGTGGAACATGAGTGTAATTTTTATATTTTTATATTTATTTACTTAGTTAGATATTTATTGTACATTGACAGTATAGGACTTCCCTTTCAGCGCTGTTACCATGATGTACGCTCAACACATAGAGATCGACTACCCACTGCTGTAGTTCATGGTGCTTCTTCCCCACTGAATACTTCAGTTCTGACTTAGTCACCTTTATAGGGCTGTTATTTTTAAGTTTAATTGTAGTTCATAAAATAATTTTAATTTGATTACCTTCCAAAAAAAGTAACTAAGATGGCAGAAATCAGGCAATTCTTCATGTTTTACTCTCAAAATATAAGGTTTTACTTCCTCAGAAGGATATCTTTATATATCTATAACCTTTTGTGAATTTTTCAGGCTATTTTGCTTGACTGTTTTGTTGGAGTTATGAACTTTAGTTACTTCTTTTCATTTATATTTTTCTGTTAACTTATTTAATTATAACCTTTTAAACTATAGAAATAGTTCAACTTGTTTCAGTTGTTTTCCTAACATATCATATCCATTTCTCTATTGCACTTTTTTCCAAAAGTTTAATTTTTTTCTTTTCTTATAAAAAGTCACTTTTATTTGGTGATATGTCTTTTTTAGAGTAACTAATATTCTCTTAATAAAGTCTTCCACTGTTTCCTAGCAAACATTTATTTCTCCATAAGTCTTACAACTTGTTTCCTTTTATAAATCTGCTAAAAATAATATAATTAAAATTGACAATCTTTGGAATAACAAAAAGAATAGACAGTTAAGGATTTTCTTTTGTAAGGACTCAAACATGAACCCTTTGTTTCCGGATTGAAGAGTGATATATGATCAATTTGTTTTATAAAATCAAAACTTTGCAGAAAATTCAAAACATATCCACTTTGGGGGAAGCTTTTGAACTAGCAGAGGTAGCAATGTCTTCACTGAGACTCACACTGAAAGAAATATGAGTCAGGGACTGACTGTGCAACTCCTCCACAACAAACTTCTTTCTGTGTTTTTGAATGATATCAACTCATGCTGAATCTACAGATGTTAGTGAACAAAGGATGTGCATGGATAATCAGGGAGCCCAAGGAACCCAGCTCTGGATTCACAGCTTTCTGTTTTCCACCTCGTGATGTTCAGAATGCAGGCTAGAAGAATAGACAGAAAGGTCCCTCTCTGTAGCCAATAAATAAATTAAAGGAATTCTATTTCAGAAAAATTGTCATAAATTTTAATAAAAGAACAAACGTAAACACAAACCACGTAATCTTGGTTTTCTGAAAGTTCAATAAAGTTCTGTTTGTGGCATCAGGTTGGACTCCTTTGCTAGTTATCTCTGATTATATCATTAAAGCTAATATTAGAAAACATCCTTTCATTTCAAAGGAGAAAGTCATTTTATCAGCACATAATCCAACTTGTAGAATCAGAATCAAATCAAGAAACCAGACTACCTGACTTCAATTTGTACATGCTTTTTGTTTTATTTCATGCTTTTAAAAATGGGAAACTGTGTTCATTTTTCTATAGATTGAATACCTGTAGAATCCTCAGTCCTCCAGATTCTCTGGGGCCCAGCAATTTCCTGCAGGTGAGATCAACACAAAGGTAAGGGGGCTCTTACCAGGACAAAAGACCTGGTATTGAGGAACATGCTGGGACATTAGCATCCAGTGAAGATATGGCCTAACTAGCAAGAACAGCTTATATACCTTACTTGTAAAGATTAACAGAAAGATAGGCAAGAATAGAAAATAGAGAGTATAGTTTTTGATTTGCAAGAACATTAGAGCCACCAGTCAAGAGTCCCTGATCATGGAACTCTAGCTCATGTCAGACGAAGATGCAGCCCCAAATACACATCCCTATGCATTTGCTTTCACTAATGCTTGCCCACCTTCCCTGACCTTTATCTAACCCTTCTTTCTCAATAAGAACTGCCCTGGGATGGACTGCACTGGGACCTGCCTTTATGAGCAATTCATGGTGCAATCTGGGCTTCTCATTGCTCCAAGCCATTGGAATTCCAAGTAATCTTTCATCTTCTAGTGCTGTTTCATCCTGAGAGGCCACAAATTCCTGTTTTTGCAAAGGACAAAGCCTTGCTACTGCATTCAAGCATAGACTGAGAGCTAGTGATGGACTTTGTACTGACCACCCTTATCCTCTCTGCCCCACTTTTGAATATACCATGACCTCATTACCTTGGTCACCTGATCCGATTCTATTTTGGAAAACCTTTCCCTTGACCTGTAATACCTCCTTGCTCTCCTTTGACCACACAAGTCATGTTCATACTTTGGGGCTTTTGTACTTACTGTCCTTGAAGTGGGTAATATATCCTTGGCTTTTTTCATTTTACTCTTCTTACAGTCATGTTGAAAGTAAAAATACATACGTTCTCTGTGTTCCTTTTCAATTATTTCTAGATAAGGGATTTTTAAAAATTGAAGCTATATTTTTTATAATATACAATATGAAATTGATGCAAAGATGATTAATATTTTCTCTATTACTTTAGAGATGATTTTCTTATCAAACTAATCAGTATTTTTATATCTAAAAGTGCTTACTTAGCATGCCTTGTATAATATACAAAATAAATATGTACTTTTAACTTTTGAATTTCATCTGAGAAAAAAGAAAAAAGTGGAAAAATACAGGAACTGATGTAGAACTTTACTTACTTTTTGGTTTGGCCACATATCTACACAAAAAATGTATTTATATAATACCTAAATATATAAAATACATAAATTGTATCTTACATATACAAATATGTAAATATATAAAATACCTCAAGATACTTGCATGGCTCACTCTCATATAACCTCCAAATTTCTGTAGAAATATCACTCTATCAAAGAGATACTCTTTTTTTTAGAGACTACGTCTCTCTAGTTTTACCTGTGGATCCGCAGGCTCATGTTGCCCCGGGTACCACAGACTCAAGCAATCCCCAGCCTCAGCTTCCCAGGCAGCTGGGATTACAGCACGCCACATGCCCAACTATTATTCTGGGGACTAGGTCTCACTACGTGCCCTTGGCGGGACTCAAACTGTGATCCTTAGTCCTGGCCATGGCTTCCTAGGCTGCCACCTACAGACATGCCCCACCATGGCTGGCCCTCAAAGAGATAGTCTTAAACATATTATTTAAAGTAAAGCCTTCTCAACCCTATCACACCTTATTTCTCTTCTGTGCTTTATTTTCCCTATTATCTTTATTATTTGGCATGTGATTTTTTGCAAATTTATCTTTTAATTGTACTACCAACCAGAAATACAACTTCTATGAGTTTAGATTTGTGTTCAGTTTGTACACTATGATACATCTAGAGCCTATAACAGAGGTTGATATTGTATGTGCTAAATAAATAGTTGTTGAATGAATTAATTAGTATTTAATGCTTTTCCCTAGACACCTGTTTCTCTAGTTTCCTTGACTGCTAGCTATATACCATCATTGTCTTTCATTTTGGCTTTTTATTGTAAAATGATATAGAAAATGAAAACTTAAGATAAGCTAAGTCACCAAGGACAAATTACATCAGCAGAAACACAGTAATGCAATGGGTCCTTGTGGACTGTGCATGCTTCACAGGGAATGAAAACACACATCAAATGTAATGAGTTTTCCCCACTCTCTACCTTGCTCTTTATAGTGTAAAGTCTAATACTTTCTTAGAACTCCCTTAACAATTTAAATAAACATCTATCTTAGCGATTATTATATTATTATATCTTACCTTATATGTTTGGAAATGTTGGTCTGTCTAGCGTGAATACAACATTTTTGAGATTGAAGATAGGGCTGTATCTGCATTTCTCATAGGATGGCAACATATAGGAGATGTAAGTAAATGTTTACTTAATTTGCTTGAATTAAATATTACAGTGAAAGTAAGAATAAGACCCCCAAGAATCTTTGTATATAAAGTTCTAGCACTTGGAGTGATTCTTGCAGATAGTGGGAGCCTAATGAATTTGGAATAAGTAGCATAATAATTAACAGAGTTGGAGAAAAAAGATAAAAATTTAGAGGAAAGAAAACATTAATCAAGTTATTCAAGCCAAAAAGTAAAGAAAGACAATTTAAAGCCTAAGACAAAGAGATTTATTCAGAAACAGATAACACTATAGATACCTCACTCTCTAATAATTTTTGTATAGATTCATTCATACATTATTACTGTTGTAACATTTATAACAGCCATTTGTTGATAATTAACATCCTTCCATTTGACACTTATTATATACATCTGCCCAAAGATTGCACTCTCCTTTCATTCAAGGAAAAAAATATACCACTAGCTAAAAACATACTCAAAACCTTGTTTCAGTGATTTAATTTTTCTAAACAATCTTACCGAGATATTACCAGAGTTCCAAAAGACTCAAATTCACTACATGATCATTAAAATTTACATGTACTATCCTCATATAATTTTACATCAATTAATATTTTCTTAAAAGCTCTTTCTATGTTTTTAAGCACTTTAAAATTGTGTATGTTTTAATAACTAATTACTATCAAATTTCCTATGAATAAGAACTTCAAGTCCCAAAGATCTTTTATGTAGAAACACAACAAATATTTATAGAATAGCCCTAGCAATCCATCATTCTGTCAGGTACTTGTTAACCACTGCAGGAAAAAAAAATTAGATGTTTATAAACACCGAAATAGATACTTATCCCAAGATGTCAAATCCTATAAACCCAGTTCAATTAAGTCTTCTCAAACCAATTTGATCAGAAAATCACCTGGTATCAGAGGCATTTGCTACTACTGGCAAAAACAGTAGTACTAAACTACCTTCAAGTTGAATCAAAAATGGTAGCAAGTTACAAAGGAATGCATCAACAATAAATGATTCTAGATCATTTTCTTTGAAGCTTCTAAAAAATTAATTAAATGTTTGAGTAGTAGTGGGTATAATTGCACATTGTATGTATAATTGAAATATAGCACTACCAATAAGAAAGCAATGGTAAGCTCAATATCATAAATCAGATATAATTGTGTTAGAGCTTTAGAAAAAAATTTAAATTGAATATATGTACATACAAAACTATACAAATACATAAATAAAATATAATTATATATATCATATATTAATAAAAAGTTACTACTATTTCCCAGAATAAAGAAATAGTGCAGAATAGCTACAATAATATTTCTTTACATAACATATTCACAGCTAAAAGAGAGGTTAATACTTTGGTGTACTTAAGTTTGAAAAATATTATGGATAAAGCTTTGAGAAATTGATATAAGCTTAACAGTCACAGATAAAAACAAAAATTATTTGAGCAATAATATTTAGAAATATATTTTAAAATTCCTAGTTTATAAAAATAAAAATAAAACCCTTAAAATATAGGGAAACAAAAGTTTCCTGAAATACCTTCTTTATACAAAGTTTTTCTTCATAGTATCACTTAATTCTGTTGTTTAGAAAACTATTCTATAAAATATGTTCAGATATTTGATACTCCAAGTTTTATGTTTATATCCAAAATCTTTACCTGTGCAATTCTGTTTACAAAATGTGCATATTTTGATTATATTACTTCATAGTCCTTCTTAGTTTTGAGTATATAATATATTCTTTTCACTCAGTAAACTAGTTTAAAGCCATCACTCTTCTTTCCTTGAGAATCTTTAGTTTCATGATTACTGTAAAGAAATAAAACAATTTTTTAAACCATGCAACATTTCAAATAAGGGAAGGATATTTATTTACAAATGCCTTTAAAGAAAAACACCAAATAATAAGGAATTCTCTCCAATGTATGTATAGGTAAGATAATCAAGGAAGTGAAAAATTAAAATTTTTATACATGGACTACTGATTGTTTGACAAGCTTATTTTCCCTTCTTGGTTATCATACCTAGTTAAAAAAGTATATCTAGATTAAAAAAAAGAATATTTTTTATTCTAAAAGTGAAACCAAAACCTCAAATACTCTGGGTTGAACTTCTCCCTGTGAACTAAGAAATTCATTCTCCTTGAACAGCAAGATTATCATTCCCCCAGGAGCCTACCCACTGAGTTTGCCCACTTAGCAGCACTCCTGCTGTTTCTGCACTAAGAGGTTTCCCAAAACTAAATCAGTCCATTGCACAGATTACAAAGTATTTGTTTAAATATTCCATTTAATCTCTTCATCAATTTCCCTTTGAAAACCTGTTTGTTAGTCTCTTCATGCCCAAGATCAACAAAAATTCAACTTACATGGAAATGGTAGTGTCACATATTTCATACTCAACTCTTTTCTCCCTGTCTTATATCCCTTAAATCCCTGTTACTGTTCCCCACTGATAATCTTTCTTTCAGTTACTCTATTTCTTTGGAAGCAATTCCCATCTTTTCTTTGACTTACCAAGTACAACCTTTTCTACTCCTTGGAAATCATAGTCCATGTTTGGACTCTTTGTCTTCATTTTCTGGCCACAGCTGAAATGCAATTATTCTCTTGAAATGATCTCTACACTGGTATCCTTTCCAGGAGCAGTTATTTTTATGTACCTTTTTCCATAAGTCATTTGACAATATGAATTACTGATCTATTCTCCAGAGCTCTTATTAATCTGCATTCTTAAGAGCCTCCTTTTACTCAAGCCACAAAACCAAGTCTTAAAACCTAATTTCCAGCATCACTCCATAATCTTGACTCTTTGAACATATTATTTCCATTAATCTGGTTTCCCATTATCTTAAACTACCCACGCTTGAAGCAATGGCCTCTTTTTTGTCAGTAACAAGAATCATCTGACTTCATCTTCATTTTTTAATACCTTCCTAGTAGCAATCTCACTGTTTTCAAAACTATTCAAGCATAATCTCATCACTTTGTCTATATAAATTGCCTCATTTCTCTAGAATATATTAATTAATTAGAATTATTTTAGCTACAATTAATATGGGGAAAGTGACTCCAGCAATAAAACATATGTTGGTTCAGATAAATTAAAGCGATAGGGAGGTAAACCTTACAGGTCCAGACCTCAACTTTGTAATCAAGCTTATTTTCATTTTTTTGGTTCAATTGTACATAATGGTAGCTTCATTCTAAATCTAGTCCAAGGATAGCTTCCAGTTAGAATCATATGAGATGTTGCTTTTTTGATATCCAGAATTTGATTGTCATTACCCTTCAGAAGATAGAGATGATGATGATGATGATGATGATGATGAAGATAGATAGATGATAGATGACAGATAACAGATAGATAGATAGATAGATAGATAGATAGATAGATAGATAGATAGATAGATAGATAGATAGATAGATAGATAGATAGATAGATAGATAGATAGATAGATAGATAGATAGATGGATAGATGGATAGATAGATGGGCAAGCAGATATGTATGTGTAGGTTTGTGTGTAAGTATGTTTATATATATTCATGTATAAGTTAATAGAATACCCCTGTGTTAGATATTCATTGTGATTTGGACATTGAGTCTAAAGAATATCTAAGAAAAGTTAGTTTTTATAACTCTTAGAACAATGATTTGTGGATACCCTTTTTGTTTGAGAAATATATTCTCCAAATGAATACTTTTGCACAGAGACTAGCCATCAAGCCATACCTTTTCTTCTATAAGGTAGAGATTAGCAATGGTTCCTCATCAATCCTGGAAGTTACTAATATTTACTTAAAAATGTCCCAGGAAAATCTTGTTTCCCACAGTATTAGACCATTTTTTAAGTGACAGTCAAATATATGCCAGGTTATTAATAGCAGCGAAATATTAACTAATATGAAAATGTCATCTTAAGTTGTGTTCTTTTTGTTATTGATTGAAAAAATGTCTATGTATTCTAAATACCAGACATGCTGCTCTCAGAGTTGATATTTAACTATGAAAATTAAGAAATCCATTGTGGTCCTTCTACAAATGCAGGATTTTTTATTTCTGCAAAAGATATCAGGACTGCCATTAGCTAGAACCAGAACTTCCTCATGAACACTAGGATTTATTCTACATCGAAATCAACCTGGAATTAATGCGGTTTGACCAAAGCAAATTATTCATTTGTCCACGTTTAAAACCATATCTAAATTTCACTTAACCACATTCAAAACCAACTTTTATTGACATATAAAAATAAGACTTGATTAAACTTGAAATGTTCTTTTATATTTGGAATTATTTACATTTTAGGCCCTTAACATTTTGATTGAAAGTTTAAGGACCATACCCTGTAGCACCTACATTTCTCTCCCCCATGAATTACCACATTCCCTTATTGTTTAGATATGAGAAAAAGAGATAATAAAATGTCAAATATTTTTAGTAACCAGACCAGACACCCTACAAAGATATTACCTTTCTAGAAGAATAGTCAGAGATCAATCACATGGAGCGTTCACAAACTGCATTAAACTCAGATATCTGAATTGGTTTCTTGGGAGTTAGCACATCTTGATACTGCCTGTCAACCTCTTATCAAGGACAACCACTGTGATGAATAAAGTGAGCTGTAGGATTATACACTTGAAAACTTCTAGTTGCCACTTCTTAGACTTCAAAAGCTGTACTGAACTTTGGCTATATTCAAGTCACTCCTTTGCATAGCTATCCTTATGCCTAAAATACTATTTTCTATTATCTTTGTCTAGGGAAGGACTCAGCTCAGTCATTACTTCCTAAAGGAAGCACTTCCTGAACTCTCAGGCTAAGGTGAGTTACTTTGCTATACATTCCTGTAGCCAAATAAAAATCTAGCTTTAATAATACAGTATTATCATTTGATTTAATTATTCATTTCCTTGAAGTAGTAATTTATTTTCCTACCTACAGTGGTAGAAATATGTATGTTCTGTTCTCTCTGATCCAGCACTTAGGATCAGACACAGCTCCATATAGAAGCTTAGTTACTTAGTGAAGACTTTTGACTTCCATTTGTAAAAATAATGAGTAATAAATGGCAACACTGGAAAAAATTCAAGTTTAAACTTCAAATTGTAGCAATGTAATCTAAAAAGGTGAGGGTCCATGTTTCCTGCCCCGCGTAATGAAGGGTGGAGCTGAGTGTTAGGGGAAACGATGAAGAACTTAGAAGACTCTCAGGAGACACTGGAAAGACATACGAAGAAGTCACACTTGCTTCTTGGTCTTGGACTTGTACCAGGGACTTGTGGGGCATGGAAGGAGACATTTGGAAGATAGCTTGGTGAGAGACCTTTGGGGAGACTGACAATGGCAGATTTTATTTAGACTTGTACTTTGATTTGACTTCTTTCATCCCAGACTTGCCTGACCCCTTCTGTCCCTTTCTTAGGGTTTCCTGCTAGAAAAATAGCTTACACATGTGGCAATCTTTTGGATTTTAATGGCTTCATTTTGGGCCAACACTGTTTGGCTACACATTTACCCACAAGTGGAGAGGTAACTTTAGGTGTTTTATTGAAAACTGTTATTTTTCTCTTCTCTCTCTGTGCTATGCACACTAGTTTTATTAGAGTTCTTTTCTATTAAGTTTTGCACACTAAAATATGCTTTTCTTAATGTGGTAGATGGCAACAATATTCAGAGTGTGCAAGTTTGGGGATCTTAGGTGTCCCTCAGTCTGCCCACTACCAAAATCAAATATGTTTAACAGGATTTATGAGAGATTGTTAAATTGATAATCTGAATTGCACTCTTCTTGAACTTATTTACCAAACTGAAATGACCTGGTTTACACATTTGAGACCATTATACAGTAAGTTATTTTAATTATAGCATTTTTATTAGGTAATATTGGTATATAACTGTATATGACTTAAGTGTATAGGTTGATGCCTCTTAAGATGTATGCAGCCATACCATACCCACATCAAAACACTCATAATCCTATACTTTATTCCATAGGATTTCCTCCCTACTTTTGCTTCTCATGCTCACTCTCCTCTCTGGCAGAATCAATTCTACAGTTAGATTTCTAGGGTTTGTTTTGGTTTAATTTTGTCTGTTCCTTTGTTTGTTTTTCCTTTACAAACCACATAGGAGTAAACTCATAGGATATCTTTTTTTCTCGTTCTGGTTTATTTCACTTAACATAATCCCCTGTAGTAAATGGTAAGATTTTATCATTTCTTTCTTTGGTAGGTTAGTAGTAGTTCATTGTGTGTGTATATGCCCTATATCTATATATATATATATATATATATTTCTCCCAAATACATATATACCCCACATATTAATCTACTTATGCATCCTTGGACATTTATGTTGTTTTCTAAACATGGCTATGGTAAATAGTGCTGCAATGAACACAGGAGTACAAATAGCCCTTCAAAGTTAGTGTTTTGTCTTCTTGTGTAGAAACCTAGGAATATAATTTGCAGAAAATTATTTTGAAATCTCTCTTTTACTATGACAAAGGATGAGAACTTTGTCATCAAAAAGGTAGCAAATGAGAAATAAATAAGAATGATGGAAATATCAGGGGAGAAAAAAGCATAGTAAAGTAGAGTCCAGGTAAAAGTAGCATTTGTTCTTTCAATAAACTGGTGTCTCCCTCATAGGCAAGACAAATAAACATAGTAAACATAAAGTGATTCTTTCCCCATGGGTTTCTTGAATTTGGCTTTTTCAAATAAGATTAATAATTTTGTTTTTGTTGTTGCTGCTTACCTCATACACTTGAAACAGTTAAAGATATGCCTCAGTGCCAAACTTAGAAATACAAGATGACTGACTTTAAATTTAGCAACCTGTTTCTTATTTTTTAATATATTTGTATAAGCCTAGTCATATACTCAACAATAATAAAATACTCTTGTTGAGCCACAACTATTTCTTATCTCACAACAAGACATATTATTTGAGAATATTCATTTTTACCTTTTGGAGTTAGAGATTAACTGCCTAAAAATATAAAAACCCTGTAAGCAAAATTTCTGCTACCACAGCCCTCAAGAATATATGGAATATATTTAACTTGATTAATTCATTTAATTTTCAAAGTAAATAAAGATTACCTTAAGACCTACAGTGACATAGAAAAGGTTATTTTTTAAAAAGAAGGATTACTCTGAAAGAATAGGCAAGGTGATTCAAATTATCTTCCAAGAAGAAGACCTTTGAGGGTGCCAATATAAAAGTGATAATACCTCTACTTTGTCAGAATCTAAAATCAGAGACAATTATTTTGTAACTGAAAAGAAAGCATATTTCTTAAGGAATAACAACACAAAACAACTAGATAGGACAAATCTTTAACAATTCATCACTGCAAGATTCAGACATGATGGATAGAAAAATAGACAAATAGACTAGTTTGCTGAGAAACTTCATTCCCCCAGTCCTCAAACACAATACACCAACCCATCATGAATGAAAGATAGTTATCCATATTTATCTGACTATATTGCTACATAAATTGAAGGTGGAAGTAAAGCTCATGCAACAAAAAAATTCTAACAAAAAAGTAACTTATTTGATTTTGAAGAATAAGTACTTTTTTTATTCTCTACCTAATCCAGGGAGAGATAGAGTAAAAAGAAAACAAAACAAACAGAAAAAACCCATCACTTGACCTCCAGAATGATATCTTCAACTCAGGAACTACTGTGTCTGTGCACTGATTTTTCCTTTTCAAGTATTTAGATTTATTTGGGCTTTCCAAATAATAACATATTAAGTAAACTCACAAATAAGCAAAGTTTTCTAAAATATCTGTCAACAAAACAACTCACGCTTGAATGTTAAAGTAACTGCAGGGAGATAACAGAGTAAAAGTTAGTCATATTTGTGTTACAATCCCCTGAGGTTCATTCAAGAACCTTCAGTCACTCTAACCGAACAAATTAATGAAAATTTAAAATTAATATTAAAAACTAATGATCCAAGGTAATGTCAACTATCAGTACAGCTTAAATACATGAAAATCACATACATTTTAGAAAATAACTTCATTTTCCCCTATTCATATGTCTTCTAAACTGAGATTTCAAAATATATAAACTCATTTTTAGAAGTTTTATATTTTCAGCTACCTTTAAGGATATTGCATGGAGTTATTAAGAAAAAAATTTCAGATTATTTAAATTCTGAGCCCACCTAACAGTAAAGATATAAAAATCAAAATTAATTTACTCAAAGAGAACTAAAATAATTTGTTGGTCTCCTCTCTCCCTATATGATGTGGAAATACTTAGGAACCATTCCCTTGACGCATAATGCAGTTTGCTAGATCAGAAAAAAGAATGGGTGCAAAAATCTTCACAAGCATAAATTCTTACTACTCCAAACACCACACAAAATAATTACAGGACAGAGAATTTTATAACTTCCTTTATCAAAGCTTTTTAACAAAAGTGTATAGTTTTAATTATTTCAATAAGATTTTTTAATCGGGCAACAAAAGAGGCAAAACAGAGAACTTAACTAAAATTACAAACAGGAGCAGCTGACTCTTTAAACCCAGCCACTCATTAGGTTGATCCCAGCCCATATGAATAGTAGCATGACCACATTATTTTTTTTAAAAAGGGGCAAGAACGGATTTACTCATTAAAAGACAAAATAAATAAGAGCCACAGGAGGTACAGGGTCCCATTTGGTAATCTTACCACAGTTCAGTCTCAAGTCCAAAACGTTTATGTGGATCCTTCCACCATGATCATTCACAAAATGGCAGCTGCCCCACGTTCAAGCCAAATGAAAAAACCAAGATGGCATCCTCAATCCAGCTCCAATAGCATAAGATTGAAATCCAAGGAAGAAACAAAGATGGTGTAGTCAATCCTCCTCCAAAAGGCATAGTTCCAGGCTTCTTTCAGCCCAAACTACCAAGACTTACTTAACAGCAGCACTTACAACCACTTCGGATGTCTCACAAAGAAAACAACAGCACAGCAATTTCTCTTCAAGTCTCCAGACAATTCCCAAGCTTCACAGTTCCAAGTTACAGCAAATCTTTATGTAACAAACTTCCAAGTCAGCTTACACAAATCACAAGTTTCTCCAATATGTTTCCCCAGGCTCCTCTCCAGTTCAGGCTGGAGAGGGAAGCCCACAGTCACAGTGTGGCTTTCTTCCCTGCCAAGCTGCTACACATAGTAGCAACAGCTCTGAGGCCTCCAGCATCCCTGCTGCTCCTCTGCTCTCTCTTTCTTCAGCGATCTTTCTGTCCAGCCATGCCCCTTCTTAAACTCCCTTTCTCTGTTCCTCTCATGAGAAGCCTTGACTTCCCCTTTCCAATCTCCTCCCATCAGGGTACAATAGCTACTATCCTAATGGAACATTACCATGCTAGGACAATGGCCCCCCAATCTCACCACAGTACCCCTATAAATTTTAGTTAAAAATATATAGTATGCATGATATTCCATACCTAATTCACAATCAATATTTCTTTGTGAATAATTCAGTAAATAAATTTTGATTTTGAATAATTTGTCCTACAGTAATAAATTGTAGAGATACATTTTTCTGGATGACATAATCCCCTATCCATGGCAATCAGTATGTTTTTCCCTAATAGTATACATTAAATGTATATTATTACATTAGATACATACCCTACTAATAGTATCTATTAAAAGTTTTTTTAAATTTTTTTTTTTTAATTTAGTTAGTGCTAGCCAATTTCTGGTTACCCAGCATGTGCTATGTTCAGAAATGTTCCACCCTACAGATTTTGAAAGAAGGGAGGCTTACACCTGGTCTTGAAGCTAAAATGGTAGAAACTTGTTTTACTAGTATCTGTAGCAACTCAGTCATTCTTATACATAAGAAACGAAAGCTTGTAATTCAGGCATAACTTGAAGACTTTTCTTCTAAGAAGAGTATACCATCAACATGAGTCCCAGAGATAACTAAGACAGCTATGTAAATATGGTGCCACTAATGTTATGCCAGTAGGACCAGAGATAAATGCTGTGAGAAAAAATGCCCAGTGGTAGTATCATTAGAATCATCTCTACCCTGTCTGCCTTGATTCCCGCTATGATCTCATATTCATTAATTCCTCCACTTTCTCTGGGATTTTACACTTCTGTAATATATTAGAAACCCAATATAAATTTAATAAATTCCTGAGTTGATTACAGTTGATTTATATTATTGACACACTTTATAATGGAATATGTTAATTAAATGTATGACATATAGTGAAGTCACATTTACATGTGAACACATGTTTATCTAAATTTCAAAAAATAAGATAAATACCTACTCAGAAATAGAGCATTTGGAAAAGAAAAATAATTCAAAGAAAACATATAATGGGATAAACATAGCACATCAGTTGTAATCAAATTGTTATCGGGAGAGGAGTGGCAAGCTTTTTTTCTCAAAATCCTTTGCCACCTTTTCCTAAACCAGAAAAAAAAAAAAAAAAAAAAAAAAAAAAAAAAACACATTACAATTCAATCTGATACAAAAGGGGCAAGTCTTTATCAATCCTTAAGCTCCCACACAGAAGTTACCTTAGTCATTCAGAAACCTGCTTCTTGCCTCAGCACCCTTTTCAAATTATAGAAAAAAAAAAAACAACTTTTATTCTTTAAACCTGTCTCTCTTGTCTGTTCCCTTCAGGGATCCTTACCGCCTGCAGCCTTACTATGTAATTCCCAAAGCTGAACCAAACTCCTAAAATTGAAATCTTGTAAAAGAGAAAGAAACTTTTTAACTTTAACTTGAAGTAGACACACCTATGCCTGCTTCTCTCCCTAGGAAGCAGGCTATAAACTGTTCATTAGCATTTTCACTGTTCACCTTTACCAATGATATGTAAAAGTCAACCAGGTGCTTCTCTTCTCAGCTCACAGCTCCAAAAACTGCAGAAGAAAAAAAAACTTAAAAACTATAGTTTACACTATATACTAGTTTACCTCAATTTTCCCTATTTTAAACTCTCGTGAATTCTTTCCACCATGCCCAGCCTTCTCAACCAAAATACCAAGTCAAAGCAAGACTATCAGTGCAGACTAATTTATTTCTAACAAAGTGATTTCCTAATTACTACAAAAGAAACATGTAAGTAAAACTCAGATTGCTTTAACATTGTCCAAAACTTTTCTCTACATTGTCCGAAGTCCTTTCCCAGATTGTCTAAACATCCTCAGTCTCTCAGTCCTGATCATCTCACCAATGTCAGCTAGTCAGAGTTCAATTCGCGAGTTTGAAGACACCTTTCTTTGGCGTGCTCCTTTGGCATGCTTCAGCTCCTCCATGACATCTTCTTCTTGTTGTCCAGGTAGAAGAAACATCATGGTGCCAGACACAGCAAAGTTCACTTTCTTTTCAGGCCTAACTTTTGCACAGCCTCTTCCAGACACAACTCAAACTCAGCAAAACTGTTTAAATCTGCAACCTTCTTAACCACCTTCAGCTCATATGTGGCTAACTCGGGTCATCCAGAGGTGGCCTCAGGACTTGGCCACATGGCCAAGCTTACATGGTTCACATCTCCATCCTGCAAAATGGCCGAAACCAAACCTGAATCTCAATCTCCATTCTCATCTTTTCCTCTCTTTTTTTTCTTTGTTTCAAACCTCTTTACATATCCTTTCTGTTTTCCCACCTTCCAGGAACAGTTCCTGAATTATTACATTACAAAGAAAAAAACCTGTTTTCCTCCTTCCATTCCTCTTGTATCTTTCTGAAAGGAAATTCTAATTAAGGGGATCCTCACATTTTAGCATACCTTCCTTGAAATCTACAATCTTAAACAGGAGACAATGACACCCAGTGGGGGTAGCCCACCCTATCAAAATGATCAAACTATTACTGAGTAAGAAAGTGATTACCTAAACATGTACTACAAGACAAGAATGTAAAACCACCATTACCCCATTACATGTGCTACTAAATAAACATAAAACCCAAATTACTCTATCACATGTTCAAACTGTCTTTTTAGTCCCTGGTCACCTCACCACATGTCCAATAGATATGAGTTCCAAAAGCACATGTTCCTATAGCAAGATATTTCTCTCTTCCTCATTTGGCATCTGTTTTGGCTTCCTCCAAACACCTCATCTTGCATGGTGTTGGTGGTATAGTGGTGAGCATAGCTGCCTTCCAAACATATGAACCAAGATGTGGTATTTTTCTTTTGGCATCCCTCTCAACTTTAGACAGCTGAAAACTCCAAGATACAGGACGAACATCGGGTCCATTTTCTCAGGTCTCGCTTAGGGCCTTTGCAAAAGCATCTGAGTCAAACTAAAATAAACAAGTTCCAACAAGAAGTTCAAATCTCCAAAATCTTTATAGACTCCTTCAGCACACACCATTTAGCTTATGCATGCTAAGATTTTTTAGTTCAATAGCCCTGGTTGAAAGCCATGGGCCCTAGGCCATCATGGCTAGGACCCCATCCTCCTCCAAAAAAATGACTGATCCTTTCTTTCTTGCCTAAGTCCCTTTTATACCCCCCTCCTTGTTATCCCACTCTTCCAGGTCCAAAGCATTGTCAATCATCTCACATCACAAAAGCCTTGCTTTTCTTTCTCTTCCCTTTCTATCCTTCTAAAAGAAAACTATTAATTCTAATGAAGGCCAGCAACCACACCTTGGCATTCTCAACCTAAGTTTTTCTCACCTAGGCCTGTAACAATCAAGTCAAATCCCCATAATATTACCAAATCCTTCTTGAAATTTACAATTCTAAAGCAAAAAAGGTAGTATCTCAAACTTCTTAGCTACACAAAGTTGCTAATCAATGCATAACATCAGTTTACATTAATGGCAGATGCCATTATAACAGAACAATTAAGAGAACAAATAAATATTGGAATTGACAGATTTAAAGCAAATTTTGCTTGAATCCAAATCCATAATTTAAATTATGCCCTTGCAAAAACTCTTCTCAATTTTCGCTCAGTTATTTATATATTGTCTTCAGTAACTCTTATTAAAATAATAGCATAGTATATTAAAAAACATTAAGATGTAAGTTTCCATTGACTAGATTTATGATGCAATAACAAACAATTTAGTAAATTGTTTTTATTCTCCAGCTTAATATAAATGCTTATTTGTTTTATGGAAATATATAAATGCCCATTCAATCAAAAGTTGGAGAATTTAAATGTGGACTATTTTTCTTCAGCCTGCATGGAATACTGTCCATTTGATGTCTCCATGCCCTCTGGTTCAGTGAGTAAAACAAGTATTTTACCCTGAGTTTCCAACACCCCCCACAACCTGATCCCAAGAAATAATCAGAAATGTTATATATAAAATAGAGTCAGTTAGAGCTGTAAAATCTGTCCCTGCTTGCCTAGACTCTGTTACCACTATCAAAGTCAACACATCAAAGTAGGAAGAATCATTCTTATTTTCAAGAATTTATGTTAATGACCAGAGAGGAGAGCCATTTCATCTTTGAAATCTCAGCAGTTGCATTGTATGGAAAGCCCTTACCCCATGAGAGAGCACACACACAAATATTCAAGAAATTCATTCCACTTCATCTTTATTACCATAGAATTTTAAATTCACTGTATCTAAGAGAGGCCACAGAGAATGCAGAGGGTCATGACCCTCACAGGATTCCAACAATGGCTGAGGGTGGAGGATCACATTTCCTGGAGAGACCAGTGCATAAAAGTTCAAAGCCAGCTGACCCCAGGATGCAAAGGGACAATTATCAATGACCCTTAAAGTTTATATTTGACATTCCTAGCACATGCAAATTTGTAGGCATAGAAGTGACAATTTTTATTCTAGCAAAGAAAGATGTGCACTATCACATGCAAATTATGGTAAGTTTCTCAAACTGCAATTTTATAAAAAAAATTTTCCTCTGAAGTAAATTCATAACTCCTCAAAAGTTTACTTTATTCATGTGTTTAGTAGACTTTAATCTATATTTGGCTATGGCAAATGAATTACTTTAATGGTGATCCTATCTTGTATGGGAGAGCTACAAATAGAGCCACATGAATAACAGAAAAGGAAGTAAATTTTTCTTGTATAACCAATCTCTGTTTCATTTCTCTAATTTAATCTTTTACATTGCTCGATAGATGAGTTTTCATTATTGAAGTATATTTTTACTTTGTTTACCCTCAGCCTTGTATTACTTTCAAATGTACAACTTAATAGTAAGGCAACATTTGAAATCATTACAAAAATAAAAAATTTTAAAGGACAAGTTTTTTCACCCATAAAGTTTTCCAATAAAAATTATCCTAGATTACAAAAACAAATCCATAGGCAATATCAGATAAATAATTTTTGGGTACACAGTTTTTATTCAGTTAAATTTGCAGACTATGCCCTATGTTAGTATCATTAGAACTGACAATAAGCATTTAGAAACTATGTTAAACTGTAGTCATAAGGAAATTAACATGAAGATGACAATGAACTGAATGACCATAATATTCCTGACTTAAAAGGAAAATCAGTACCATGTATCATATTGTAATGATGTTTACAGCCCAGGAGTATTTCAAATAAGCTTTGTAATGAGAGGATTCTTTTAGAATAAGATATTATTGTCAGTGTGCTAAGAAATCTGTCATCTCCACTTGGTAAACTTCACACTCATTGTTTAGTTGTTGCAAATTAATTTGACTACTTGTCATTTCATATATATTTTTTCTTTCATGTATTTGAAGCATCTGGTGTTGACTTTTTTTCTGGTCAAGCATTTATATAAACTTTGTTATTCTAAGTCTGAAAACTATGTGTTCTATATTGTGTGTGTGTAAGAGAGATTCACATCTTAATATAAACTTCTAAAGAAAAACTAATCTAAAGCAAAAACATAAAATGTGTCATTATCTACATTTTATTTTTATTATGTCTTTATGGATCTATAAACTTCTCTTAAAACTTGTTAAGTACTTTTTTCAAGAGAATATTACTTTTGTTTGTTGAAGAAATAACTTACCACTCCAAGCATGGTTTTCCTGTGTTTTAGTTTGTTTAGGTTTGGGACTTGGGTGGGGGTTCCTTGTATTGTGTGATTTTCTAAGAGCAGAGGATAGCATTTTGTTGGTAGAGTTTTGTTAAACTGAAATCAAAGAATCTAGGTGTGACAAGTCTGGTAGGTGATTCTAATATATTCCTTTATATGGTCAAATTCTAGTATTAGGAATCTCATTATATTTGAGCGATCCAATTTACTGAGGATTTTTTTATATTCACTTGAATCAGTAATACATAATTTCACTTTTTCCAATTGAAAAGACTAAATTTTTCTGACATTCCATCATGTGAAATGGCTATGCTGTCTTCATTCTGGCAGTTCCTCCAGACTCATTAGACTCATTTCATTTGAGATCTCACTCAAGAAACAGTACCAGAAATCTAGCCTCCTAAATAAACTGACATAATGACACTCTTTATTTAAAAGGATAAAATAAAATGAAAAAATCTGAAATAGTCTGTCCTTTTCACACATTAGCAAGAATGTATAATAAAGGTTAGCAAGGTTCAAGTGAGCCAAACAGTGAATCAATAGTGGCTAGTTAATTTCAATGGGAAAATAGCTCCCACACACTTTCTTATTGTTTTTATCTTTACCTGTGCCACCACTATAAGTCAGGTCTCCAGATTTCTAACCAAGGCTGAAGCTACAACAACCATATCAATGTCTGTTTCTCCAACTACACCTTTGCCCATGCAGTGTCCATTGTCACTAGGGATGTCAGAAACATCTTAAATCACCAGTCTGAGAGTGACATTGACTACTGTAAACATTTACCATGTCTATTAGCTTCATTCCCCAAATTCTTCAAGTTTCCCTTCAAAGTGGTTGTTATTGTGTTTTAAAGATGCTATCAAAGTTTGATAAGAATGACTAAATTTCCCATAATTTCCCATCTAGTATATGTAGGAGCTAGAATTTTAACAAAAGGTCTTCCAGCATCCAAATACCATGTCAATTATACTATATAAACATCCAAGTCTCCATAGAAGATATACCACTTCTTAGCCTCATAGGCTGCCATACAATACAATTCAGCAATTTTGAATTCTTAGACTTATTTTTCTCTCACACACTTTTTTTCTGACTCTAATATTCATTCCTCATTCTTGTCTAAAGGTAAGAATATTGAAAACAATAAGGATAAAAATGATATATTAGTTTCCTAAGGCTGCTATATACAGTCCCACAACCTGGGTGACCTTCAAATAATGGAAATTTATTCTCCCTCAGTTCTAGAAGCAAGAAGTCAAAAGTCAAGGTGTTAGCAGGACCACGTTCTTTCTCTGCCAGCTTCCAGGGGCTATTGGCAGTTCTTGACATTTTTTGATTTGTATCTGTTTATTTCTAATTTCTTCCTCAGCCATCACACATGGGTCTTCAGTGTGTCTGTCTTTTCAAGTTTTCTTCTGTATGTGTTCACCTCATAAAGACATCAGTCATACTAGATCAAAGGTACCTTAATTTATCTCAATTATATCTACCATGATGTTAAAATTCAATTGAAACACTAATCTGAATAACTTCCCTGATACCTACTCACCAACTCACATTTTAGGCAAAAGTATATGCCTCTCCATCTAAGCTATTGTAGATTACTGTTTCTATTTCTATCATAGAGTTTAGAATTGTTTTAAGTATTTATGTGTAGATGTCTTCTCTTAAGACTGTGAAATCAGCTAATTCATTTTATTCACCTTTCTAACCTTTGCTGTTTGCATTAGCACAGGAGACAGGTATTAAATAGCTGCTTAACTAAACAGAGTTTCCACTACTTCACTACACTGTGAAGTACACTGCCACACTGCTGACAAGGTATCAGTCACTGATTACATGGTATGTGATCAGAAACTAGGTATCAAGAAATGCAAATAGTTTGATATTATTTGTTACTTGCAGGCTAACAAGTTAGTCCAGCACGGTTTCACTGATGCTGCCAAAAAAAAAAAGAAAGAAAGAAAAGAAAAGTTTTCAGGGTCACACAGATGACTGTATAATTCATGGCATAGTCAGCAACCTCAACATCAATTTTGTCTCTGTTTTTCTTCCCTCCCAGAATGATATGTAAGTGAACTCACAAGTAACCTGCCCATAGAGTAGATCTGCGTGACAGCTTAAAAGTACCAAATTTTAAAAATCCATTCTTTTAAAGAAGGTTGCTAGTAAACATGCCCAGTCTTTATCCTTCAGGGAGATATTATGTTAATAAAGATACTAAGCCTGATCTCTGTCCTGGGGAGGCACTGTCTCTTCTCCCAAGGCTGTTTCTTCTATAAACATCCTTGAAATGATGACAGAACAGAAGTTATATAACACATGCAGAGGGACATAGAGAATTGTCTCTGAATAATAAATGTTTTCTATCCATGACTTACTCTTTATGTTACTCTTATTTTATCCTTGTTTATAGGCAAGCAAACCATCATATCCTGCCACACATAGGAAAGAGACTTACACAAAAATTGGATGGGTTTTTCCTACCTGCAGCTATCATTTGGGTTTCAGAAAACTTCTGTATCTCACAATTTGTGACTTTTGAATGTTTATTATGTGCCAGAAACTAGTTCATGAGATTTTATCATCTTTAAAACAGCTTTAAGATCTAGGTACCATAGGAACAATTACTGCATTTGCCTCAGTAAGATATGCAAATCATAGATGAGGTAATATCTGAAAGCACTGATCATAATATTTGGCATTTATTAGGTGCTCAATCAAACTATTTTATAGATTTGAATTTGAGGCATCAAAAGATTAAATATTCATGAAAAATCAAAACATTTTAAGTTGCAGAGCTGAGTTACAACATTTATTAGTGCAGGGTCAACTCAGCAGCCAGTATAATAGTGTCACCATCATTCTTGTAGATCAGCCATCTCACACCATCTCATCCATGTGGCACATCACTCTCCTGATATCCTTCCAATTCTAGTTCTGGTTCCCTTTCATTTCTGATTGTTCACACTGACCAGATGCTTTAGAAGAGAGAGTCTCAGTTCCCCCAGCCTACTCCTGAAGACTTGAGAGGGTGAAGACAGACTTGGCATACCGGGGCTGATCATTGAAACTTGGTTATTGAAGCTGACCACTGCCTGGTTCATGCACACCTTACAAAAGGCAGTGATTCTCAAACTACTTGTTGCAGCCTCTGTGTGGTATGAAAAAATATAATGTGACAGAAATAGTATTTTAACTAACTGAAACTGAGTGAGAACAGAACAAACCTGAGAAAGATGTGTGTGTGTGTGGGGGGGGGGGTGAGTGTACATGCATGCACTGGGTCAAAGATAAGATTTCAAAGGTTTGAAAGCCATATCTTCAGTAGAATCACATGGGCAAAATTTTACCTATTGTTAAAATATCTGAACCCTGTACTCTAAATGTCTAGTCTAAGTTTGTTCTTTCATATTTTTAATTCTAATTCTTCTCAAATTCTTTTTGAGCAAAGATGGATTGTTTGCGAGCAAATTGCCACCAACTACATTACTATTGCTTAGTTTTTAACACACCTTTAATTGTTCTCTAAGGACAATTTTACAGTAAATAGAAAAAGTATGTCTTCTAGAATTTTGAAAGTCACTCATATGTACCCATCTTCCACAAGACCAAGGAGTTTTTCTCCTGGCTCTAACACTGCTAAACTGACTCAGACACTCCAAGAGCTTATTTATTTTGAGAAAAATCTTCACATTAATTTTAAGTGAGTTCTATTCCTTTTCCTAGCTATAAACACATAAAAAATGCATGCTAATAAAATATTCTTTCCAGGATGACCATTTTTAACTATATTGCTCATACATAGTCTACTCAACTCATTTTCCTGTCATTTCCTCCAATATTAGGATTCATCCTTCAAGGAATTGTCTTAATCTTCACCAGCAATCAATTAGAAATAATCAATTGGTCTATGATTTTTCTATTTTTTCAATGTTAGTGTTTGTTTTAATGGACTGATATGTCCTCCAACTGTATAAAATAATTTGATTTTATTAATTTAAATATGAAGAAAGAGAAGATTACAGACAAAATGACTTGCAAAATTTTCTCAATTAATAGTAGTACCAGCAGTCCTTGCTACTTTTTAAAATTCCCTTGGGAATTACTTTCCTGGTGCTACTATAAAAAATATCACAAGCACCATGATTTTAAATAACATGAATTTATTATCTTACAGTACTGCAGATCATAAGTCTAAAAAGGATCTCACTGTAGTAATGAGAGAACAAGACTGCATTTCTTCTGAAGGAATACATTAAAATCTGTTTCATTGCTTGTCCAGTTTCTAGGGGCACTTCTCCTTGTCTTCCTTATGACATGATTCTTCTGTTTGCAGAGCCAACAACAGACCAAATTTTTCTGAAGCTCTGACAAAAATTTTCCTTTCTCTTCTTCACTTTTTTCCAATTTATAAAGATCTTTATGATTTCATGGAGTTCTCCCAGATAGTCTACATCAAGATTACTTGATTAGCAAGCATAAGACCATCCTCAATCTTATTTCCCTTTTTCCATATAATCTAGCACATAAGCAATTGAGAATGAGACATGGGCATCTTTAGTGACCATTATTCTACCTATTACACTAGTCATAACAGATGAACTGTTAGGTTTAGGATATGATGAAAAACATAGATAAACTTTAGTACTAAAAATTGTCCATAAATTGAGAAAATTTTAGCCATTGTGAATGTTCAGAATATTAAAGTTACCTAAAATCATTAAAACAATTAAAAATGGTTTCATTAAAACAAAAAATCAACAATAAGGGCTAAAAAAGGGTGAACTAGAAATGTGGAAACTCAAATAGTAAATAAACACATGGAAATATGTCCAATCTTTCTAGTAATTAGGGGACTGAAAATAGGCCACAATGAGATGTCATTTTTAAATATGGAGCAGAAATAAAAAATAAGAATTTTTGTACATTGCTAAAGGAAGTATAAATTTGTAACATTTTCATTGGAAAGCAATTTTGTAATATTTTACAAAGCTGAAGCTAAAGTTCTTTATGATCTCAGAACCAGCACTTCTGCTCCCAGGTTTATTCCAGAGAAACATTCATGTTTATATTCCAGATTCTTAGATAAGAATTGATATTTTGATCACTTAATCATGACAAGTAACATTATTATGCATCACCTACTCAACTAAATATTTTACTATTAGACTGCTTTAAGTTTCACAACAACCTTCTGAGGTAAATGCAAACCACTCTCCTTTTTATTGATGATGGTGAGACACAGACATAGTAAGGAATTTGCCAAGTTCTCATAGCTGATAAGTGATGGAGCAAGGATATTAAAAGAGGTAGTCTAGTTCCCAAGTCCATTCTTCTCTTCACTCAAACATTACACAGTTTCTAGAGTCCGAAGATAAATATTTAGAAGGAACCTACATGTCCATCAACAAGAGAATAGATAAGTATAGTTATACTATAGGAAACTTTGCAGTAGCTTCATCTATCAATGTGAATGTAACCTGAATCTTAATTCCAAGCAAAAAAGATGTGACAGATGAAAATGATAATTTAAAAATATGTGAAATGTATTATATCTTACTGGTATGTATATATATATATATAATAAAGGAAATATATACAGAGAATAATAAATATCAAATTCTATATAACAGTTAATGAAAGGAATCAGGGCGGAGCATAGAAATGGCTTCAAATATAACATAGTTAAAAAGTATCTAAAAGAAGTATGATGTAACATTAAATTTGTCAGTTATGTGGCAAGTACTCATGTATTTTGTATTCTTTTGTAAAATTTTCTATATATGTAAGCATATCCTAATACTGCTATTAATTAAGATGAATAATTAAAGAAATTCAGTTTGGCATCCTGTGTAACCTTTTCCTATTTTCTTGATGCTCCAGAATTGTGAAGTGTGTTGAAGTAATATTTCCAAGGAGATAGTCTTTCTGTCCCTAAACCTGTCAATTCTTTTCAAAATGGATAATATTTTATGTGTGAATAGTTAAGTCTGTGGCCTACCACATTTGGGCAGCTTCACTCTTCTTGCCACGGTTGCCGAAGCAGAACTAGCACCCAGTTCTTGACACCTGTAATGATGGTCCCTATCTCCCCAGCAGCCATCATTCTGGGCCTGATTTCTACCCCAACCATTCTGGTGAGTTTGCTTGTCTTCACAATGAGTAATAAGAACAATTTTCAATCCTAATAATGATTATAATAAAAACTCTACTGTGAAAGGTAACTGTATTTTGTCCAATAAATCTCCTTAAGTATTTTCTAAAACCTTCTCAGGAGACTTTGAATTCTTCCTACTTAGGCTATTAAGGGCAGTCTGTAAAAACAAACAATAGCAGCAATAAAGTCTTTATTAGCCTAAACTCAAATCTCTGAAACAAGTCACTTAAATTATTCTGAACAAATGTGATGAACTCCAAGAGGACTCATTCCGATATATCCCAAGTTGCTGGCAACTTTTTAAATAAGAAGCACTATTGTTCAATTTCTGACCAATCAAGTTTGCAATATGATTCATCCATATTTAAATGCTTCCTTTAAAAAACCTGAGTATCAGTATGGTGATAGTCTTTCTCTAATTCTCAATTCATGTACAATTTAAAAGAGGAGATTTTTATTTTCATAAAAAGATGTTTTAACAGAAATTTAAACTTTGAAGTGGTATGAATTCTGTCTCCACTGCTCAATTTCAAACATCGGTGAGCAGGCAATGTCTTCCCTTACTTTAAGTCTTTGACATCATTTATGTCTAAATCTAAAGATTCTTTTACTATTATACTGCATTTCACATAGTTAATTCAAATACCTTCACCTTAACATGCATTATTCCTACTGAATAAATATTTTCATATAGGAAAGAAGTACCCAAATCTGACTGATGTACCAACTTTTAAAAACTGTTAGTTTCTTCATATAATATTGTTTGAAAAATAAAGTAATAGTGGTTTATATTTATAAGTTTCTTCTTTTCCTCTCTGTGTACTGAGATAAGATGTTAAAATACAAAATGCTATTGTTTATGGTGATAATATTATGAACATAATTTAGCCTAAAAATGTAAAAGCAAATATTGTCTCAGATATGTATCTCTCTTAAATGATATGGGCTTATTTCATAAATCATATCATTAAAAATACAGTAAACTAACTTTACAAGAAGATAAAAGACTATGTTTAATTTTGAGATAGTATAAGGGAGCCTGTCTTTTGAAGGTGAATGCAAGTCATGTGTTCTATCTGGTCTTTCTACAACTGCTTCAAATTCCGCTGTGATTGTGACACACTTAAATTTACTGATGAAAGAAGTGAGGCAGCCAAACCATCCATTTCTTTTAGATCTTAAGATTTATACATAAAACATTTCTGGCAGAAATCAAAACTTTACTATTCTACAGACAAATATTAAAGAAGTTTGAGGACTTCTTTAATGATTCTGAAGTTTGAGAACTTCTTTAATGATTCTGATACAAGTTCTTCCACATGCCTAACATGATAAGCTTTAACTGACAGATATCACCAGGGAAACTTCTGACTGCATGATGCTTTGTGTTAAAAGTGCTTGCACCTAAAGATCATATGATTTTAATATAGGAACATCATTACTCAGCAAGTTCTAGATGAAAATGTGATTTAATAACACTATTTAATTCTTTAGTGAACAGTGGTCAGATCCCTATTTTATGGGAGTTACTTAACTACATGAGTAAACAAAGAAATGAAATTACTTCCTTCACTGAAGGAATCTGTTTCATGAAAGAGCTAACATAGTATTAAATATTATGCAAAATAGCTTATGAGCTAGAAAAAATTGTTGCCACTATGTTTTTTCATAAGGTGTTATTAAATAAATATTCATTGTCCTTTCCGCTTAGGGAAGGGAAAGTAAACTCTCCAAACTGATTGATGTCATGTGTGGCAATATGACTTGATTGGCTAATGGGATGTCAGGTTAAGTTGATATATATCACATAGAAGCAGAAAATTAAAAGTCAATGCATAGTTTATCATGTTCTCTTTTCCCTGCCACTTTGACTGTTGATGTTTTTGCTAGAGGTGAAAATATACTGTGAATCTTGGTGTAAAAATTACTTAGTGTAGAGACATATGACAAAAATAAACATGATGTAGTAAGGAATAAACTATTATTAGTTAGTCACAGGTTAGAAAGTTATCTGTCACTGCAACAAAACTAACCTCTCCAGACTAACACAGTTCTATAGAGAGTTCTATAGCAAACGTTTCAAGGAAATGATCTGATTAAGTTGGTGATGGCTCCACAATTTCTTATGGTAAGTGGACTACATCACTCCACTCGAAATTCAAAGCATTGATTTACTATTAGTAAAAAAAAAAAACAACAACATTTTTTGGGCCCAGGCACGGTGGCTCGTGCTTGTAAGCTTCAGCCAATGAAGTGGCCGGGGCTAGGGATCGCAGTTCGAGTCCCACCTGGGGCCCGTAGCGAGACCTAGTTCCAAAAAAAAATAGCTGGGCGTGGTGGTGCACGCCTGTAATCCCAGCTACCTAAAAAGCTAAAGCTGGGGATTGCATGAGTCTGTGGTACCCTGGGCAACGAGAGTCTGCGGTTCCACAGGCAAAAATAGCGAGACCTAGTCTCAAAAAAAAAAAAAAAAAAAAAAAAAAAAAAAAAAAAAAAAAAAAAAAAAAAAAAAAAAAAAAAAAAAAAAAAAAAAAAAAAAAAAAAAAAAAAAAAAAAAAAAAAAAAAAAAAAAAAAAAAAAAAAAAAAAAAAAAAAAAAAAAAAAAAAAAAAAAA